>CALYDF020006411.1:0-13449 GCA_944474145.2 Dicrocoelium dendriticum
ATTCAGCAACACGTAATGCCTCAGTTAAAACGCGCGCATGTGTTCACCTGTGGCCATGGTACGCTATGCTACGTAAGGACAGGCTCTCATGGCTTGTAGTAAGTGTCCATTCAGTTGCACACGTGGCCACTAGCTCTTTTCGCTACTTATCCCCTGCTTCAGTCGAGTGGTGGATCAGGTGTCTGTCGCCACCGTGACTGTGCAGTCAACCATTGCTGACCCCGCACGTACGTCCGGTCTGTGGCTGCGGAGTACGAGGCTTGCATGCATGACCTGCCGTCCGGTTAGATCAACCCGCCTCACCTTCGATAGCTACACCTCATCCAGTCTGTTCATATAACCATTGGCTTTTGCGATGCACACTGGATCAGCGATCAAAACTCTGAGGGTTGACCGTAACTCCCGCCTAATTTCCATGACAATATCCGGGTAAATCACATGCACTCGAGGTAAACCTACATCCCAATTTAGGCGAAATAGCCCCTCATTTAAAGTTGCTGTCCCGCTTTCTTAAAAATGCTGGGCGGGATGTGGTAATGTACCGATTTGAGGACGTAAACTTCAGAATATCCCCCTTTGATCATGTATAATGTAGGTGGAATAGCAATAATCAACCAGTGGCGGTGCAGGCACACCATAAGGTAGGGAGGCAGAAGGCCGTGATTGCCCGGAAGACAAAAAGACCACTAAAAAGGGAGCAGACGGAAACGGGAACTGGCACAAGCAGGGAGAGCAGGCGGAGCAACATTGGCTTAACGGAACGAGAGGAGAACGGGGCATGATTGATGTCCGTTATTGTAACATCCCGGACCAACCCCAAGCATTGTGTGTTGCATCCACGTTCACGTAAATTAAGAACTATCGAAAGACACCCGGGCCGGTCAGAATCGGACGCGTAGAAGTGGAGATACAGGGGTGTAATGGGCAGGGAATACCCTTTCACGAGGCCCCCAAAGTGCATGGTGTCGGGAGCGGAAACCCGGAGAGATGGTGCGTCGTGGGAAGGAAAGGTGATGTACGTCTGTGTGGGGATTCATATAGCTTGTGTTGGCCCCAATCAAATTTGTCCTTCATTGCCGCGCCGTTCTTGTTACAATAGCAGAAACAGGGTTGTTCCAAACGAGGTAAAGATTCGAATTGGCCAACTCGAACAAGCGGGTCTCGTCATCAAAACAGTTTGAGGAATACTATCACCAGTTTCTACGACAATTGCGCCCATTATCTATGGGAAAGAATGAACCGATTTCAAGAACTGAATGACTCTAACTATGTGACATTTTAACCAACCACCGTGCTGGGAGAAATTTGAAGCAAGCGGCAGTCTATTTGGATTTACACACCCAGACCCAGAAATCAAAGAAAACGAGCTGGTTGATGAAAACATGTGTAGGTTTGCATGGGCGGACAACAGTTTGGATTAGAACTGTGAACAAACATAGGTTGATGTGCTGTAGGTAGAAGTTTTTTCCCTCATTTCCAGACCAACTCGGTCCCATAGCAAGAAGTACGAAAAGTATCTAATGTATTATCCGCCTCTCTGGGACTAATGCACTTACTGGATGAATCATCTCACAAATTATCCCTGTGTGGCCAATGGAACAATTTTTCTATACGGATAAAAAACTAATGCTTAACAGTTCCCGTAAGAAGGTAATGGTGAAAATTCGAAACATAAAAGATGGTTAGCAAAAGGGGGTTTACACATTGAACTCACTGAAGTATACCTAGTATAGACTGTAAATCCAAGGTAAATCCATGCGGAACGACGGCAAATTGGATATCGGTAAGCATGGTGTCTCCTTCTGGTGTACACATGCAGGAGGTAAAAAACTTGAAACGAAATCAATTCTTTGAACGCCAATGAAAACCGTTGCAGACATTTGCGTTTATCCATGGGTAATGGGTCATGTAAGATGGTGCAGCAAAATGACTGCAAGATCAACCCTGGATTTGAACTCTGCCAGTGTGGGAGCACATATGACAGATGCCAGTAGGGCATTCCACCTTCTGCAAACTCGTACGGAAAAGCAATTCCGACGGCATTCTAAACGACTTTGCTACTATGCCAGCTTGATATAGTGGCCTCTCAAATTGCGCTTAGCGAATGAGCTCTAGCAAATGGCGGCACCTGTGGTTGGGATCTCTTAAAATATGGTAAGCCAAAATGAGGTTTCCGAACAATCGCCGATATTGTCCGCTGAAGACCCCAAGCACTCGATGCCTTCGTTCATACGTCTCTGGTTGCCTGGCGTTGGGGTATCTCAACCACGGTGATATCTCTCCTCATCCATGGCTGCCGAACTTGTACTACATATTCCACATGTTGTGGTATGTATGAGCCGAGAAGTTGTGGAAAAATCGAAGGGTCGATTCGTCCGAGTGCATGGTTCAGGAGACCCACGTGTTGCACGCCCCTCCTTTAGGCCGTCTCAGTCTGATTCGAACATCCAAGGTCAACCAGGACAAAACTCCCACATTCTTCTCCCCAGAAGACGTTTGAAGCTTCTGGTTGCCGATTTTGTGGGAATGAACCAACTTGTGCCTCAGATGCAGCACTATACATTTTTCCAAACTGAATCGAAGTAGATTCTGGACAACGCAGTTTAGCGTTTAAACACTGAAAGCAATACGGATGGTGAAATGCAGTTCGGAAGAAAAGAGTGTCGTGTATCCTTGCGAACAACTTCACGACATGCTAATGCAGTCCGAAACTCGATCACAGCCCTTAATCGTTTTCGTACCGCTGGCCCGGATTCCCTCCTACCTGCACTATTTAAGGATGGAGGTGAGGTCCTCTGCAAAGCACAGACTACCCTATTCGAACGTATCTGGAACGAAGAGAGCGTCCCGGATAACTAGAGCGAATCGATTGTAGTGGCAATATACAAAAGGGCAGTCGCACAGACTGTTCTAACCACAGCAGTATTAGCCTAACGCCATTTGCGAAAAAAGTGCTGGCGTCGATTCTCGTTCGTCGCCTCACTGCGGAACGGGAAACTCGGATTAGAGAAGAGCATGCCGGTTTTGGTCCAGGACGTGGCTGTATAAACCATATATTCACTTTGCGGCAGGTGCTAGAGCAGCGCCACGCATACCGCAAACCGACAATAGCTGTGTTCCTCGATTTCAAGAGTCTGTTCGATTCGGTCGATCGATCGATTCTGTTCGAAATACTTGCGCGAAAATGTGTTCCCACGAAATATGTGAACATCCTTCGTGCTCCATACTCGAACACTACAGGCCGCGTCGGGGTCTATGGTGTTCTATCGGATAGCTTTTCAACTACAAGTGGCGTTCGACAGGGTTGTCCGATTTCCCCGTTTTTATTCAATTTCGTCGTGGATTCTATCATGGAGTGTTCCCTTGCGGAATCTCACGATGTAGGCGTTGAAGTGCTGCCTGGTGAAAGGTTAGTTGATCTCGATTATACGGACGATATCGTCTTGCTTTTCGACCATTTTGAGGCGGCACAATCAACCCTGAATAGCCTATCCGGAGTGGTCCCATTATTTGATATGCACTTCGCACCTTCAAAGTGCAAAGTGTTGCTGCAGGACCACCAGCCACTCGATGACTCCTTGACGCTTGCTAACGAGGAACTCGAGGTGGTTGATCAATTCACTTACCTTGACAGCTGCATCAGCAATGATGGGCGCATAGAACCTGACGTGAGCTCACGCATTGCAAAGGCTAGAGCTGCCTTCTTGAACCTGCGTCATCTTTGGCGACAGAAGGGAGTTTCCCTCCGTCTGAAAGGCCGTGTATACAAGGCCACAGTGAGGGCCGTTCTGCTCTATGGTAGTGAAACTTGGCCCCTTCGGTCTGAAGATCTGAGGCGCCTTCAAGTCTTTGATCATCGTTGTTTGCGAAACATTGCTGGTGTCGGATGGCACCAGCGTGTCCGCAACGATGATGTGCGTAGGCGAGTACTAGGTGGTGATGATCATGCTTGCACCCTAAAACAACAGATAGCACTGAATAAGTTGCGTTGGCTCGGTCACGTGCTACGCATGCCTGGTCACCGCTTACCTAGGAGGGCCTTGTTCAGTCTACCAGGTGTCGGATGGCGCAAGGCTCGAGGTGGACAGAAGTTGACTTGGCAGCGTGAAATGAAATCACTGACGACCAAACTGGGTGCCGTTGGTCCGTCTCGCCTTCCGGGCTGGAGTCCACGTGGCTCACCTTGAACTTGGCTCGAGACTTTACTGGATATGTCTCGCAGTAGACACCAGTGCCGCGTCTGCTGCCATCTTCTAATCGGACTGCCTGTTTAAAGTGTGTTTTGTGCTGTGTTATCTGCTTGGTAATGGCTGATTATGACGCGTGGCAGTGAAAGCCGCAAGAAAGCTGTCTCGCCGATGCCGCCTTATCTTTGCACGACAGCCAGCTGTTTGTGACGGAATGTTGTCTACGCCAGGTGTAGGCGCCTTGACCCTGAGGTTTTCAGTTAAGTCCACCTTCTCTCCCTCCTCTTATTCTTTTTTTCATACGTTTTCATAAATGTATGGCTGCGAAGCGTCAGTTCAAATGGCTGATGTACTGCTGTTTATGATGATGCCTCCACGACCTGTACCCCTGGAAGGCAAGATAAGTTTGGAGTAGGCGCCGCATTTTGAGTAGCACGAGATGTGGACATTTGGGGTTTTTAACCCCCTGCCTGTACAATCTTAGGTGAAACTGAGGAGGTCGCATCATTAGGTGGTGTTTCCCGCTCAGGTGGTTGCATCTTGAGCGTCTTCTCACCTCTCGGTTTGGGTGCGGAGGGTTTGCGCACTTTTCTTGCCCACAGAGACATTTTGACGGTGGTTAAATTTTGTCACGAGTGTTTCGTCAAACCCTGGGCTTCGCGATATTTCACCAAAAATTCTCGATCAGTATGGCGAGAGTGGCTAATTTTTGACAAGAAAAATCGTCCTGGAGGGACTTTGTGTTCCGGTACACCAAGCTAAATGTCGATGCTTTCATAACTGGATTTGAAGGAGAGGTGTATCGGTCGCTTTGCGCTTAAGTGTGTACAAAAAATGGTAGTTGGTAGGATATATTAGTTGTAAATTTCGCTTTCATTCATCGCGATTTTTAAAAATACAAAAAATACAATAAGCAGATAGGAGATATGTAAACTCCTTATCCAAGCATGTAACTTACTGCAATCATAAACTTTATATAAACGAAACAATTGTATTGCCACTTATTTACTCCATAAAACAGCCGTTTACACTACACTTTTATTTGGCATTTGCTTGCTTTCCATTATGCCGTGAATTTCAACTACGCCTGAAGTCATCGCTTTAAATTATCATAATCGTTTTCAGGAAGCAAATCCATATAGCATTATTCTCTAGTTTCCAGCACTTCAATACCACCAAAATTAAAAAATACTTTGCAGTCACTCATACAATCTTGGATGTTACCGAGAACAACGGCTGCGAAACCCTTTCCCGCCGACACAAATTAGCCCTTCCCCAGTATGGCACGCCAAAAAAAGTCGTGTTCCCGCGTAGCACTCACAGAATAGAACGTCTTTATCCGCAAACCAGCACGTCAAGGTCTTTTCATTGTTTCATTAAATCATTGACATGTAGAGAGTAGAAAAATCCTTTGTTAGCACCATGGCCTCCGTTCGTCACAGGGGGCGTGGACTTTGCAAGTCGGTACCAATGGAACCGCTGCATTGACACAAGAAGCAACAGGACACGAGTTTACTCAACGGGAAGGAAGTCCATCGAGGTTTGAAACATTCTTCCGACTGCGCTTCAACGACATACACAGGTAGACTGTTCCATTGGTTCACTACTCTTGTAGACAGAGTGATGTCACGACGGACCTGAAGTCTCCTATTTTACGCAATTTCCAATGGTGACCCGGAGTCGAACTAAAAGAATTGAGTTATGGAAATCAGAAGGGAAATGCCCTGTCAGACCTATCGATTCTGTATCATACTGGGTTTGATATGTGTCGTTGCATTATGACACGCCTCGAGGGATTGACGCATTTGCAGTGACAGCCGCAAGCTTTCTGCATTCTCAGTGAATGTTTGTCTACCAATCGCTTGAAACTTTCCTTGGTTGGCGCGGCTTCAATTCCTGCCGGGAGGTTATTTTAGTCATTTACCACTCTAATGGATTGGGTGAGCTCCATGCGAATTAGGTGTCTTCTTTGCTTGTATAGTTTCCATATGTGACCTCGTGTGTTACAGTCGGTGTTGGGCCGGAAGAATTGTTGTAACTCATTTCCAAGTTCCACTTGGGTCGAGCCTAGTGTAAGGGAAAGCACCCTAGCCACGGCGGAGTTCGAGAGGAACAGATTTAGCTGCTGGATTCGAATGAGACACCGAAGAGCACGAATCTCCAGAACAGCCTACAATGCACGTCTCTGCACCACTTCCAGCAGAGTACGTTCAAAATCTGAAAGTGGATAGATAGCCGGTAGGCCATTTTCTAAGACTGGACGGACGTACGCAGTGAACAAAGGTAAAAAAATTTAGGAGTCATTCGAGTGGATGTCCTTTTTAAGGCATCCTCTAGCCTCCTTCCAGTGGCCACCTTCTTCAAAGTGTCCTGTATCGTTCTAAGGTCAGAAGTGACGACAACCCGCGATCTCACGTGTGTGGTATTTCTGAGGTGACACCCAACATTGTGGCATGCACCGTGCGGTTTAATGCTACCCGTTGGGTGAACAGCCCGTTTGTCTATATTTCCATGCAACTCCCAGTTGATGGACGATTGGTGTAGCTTGTCTAGAGCCTCCGTTTAATCAAGGAACAATGAACAATGACTTATAACGGGTAAAAAAGCAGGTGCTTGACATGTCCCGTAGCTTGTTTAGCGTGACAAAAAGATAGAGAAGGGATAATGGAGTAGTCAGTTCGGGCGCCTACACACGTAACTGCACTGTCGTATAAAGTGAGTATGAAATGAGAACGTACGCACACAAAGCAAGGCTGGCTGGCCGAACAACCTCCTCGTGGTGCCAGCTGGGTGGATTGGGTTTACCCCTTCCAGCAAATAGTTCGGCGGCAGTGTTCCAGGACGTGGTGGGTTTCCGCCTGGCAAGCGTTCTCCCTATAAAAAGCCACAAATGTCCGCTTAACAACACTGTGACGTGGCGGTTGTGACTCGCCACCAAATAAAGTCACCCATTGCTTATCCGGACGACCGCTTCAAGTCCCCAGCCATCAAGCACCCATTTAACACTGGCCACACGTTCAAGCACGATCAAAAAGACTGGAATACATTTACTAATTCCATAAACACGGCTAAACGCCCACATGCACACTTACATACATTTATATATCAACCTATGCGACAATCCCATTGATCCATTGTACCTTGACTGATCACAGTTTGAACTCTTAAAATGATCATGTCTGTGCAGACGTGCCTCGCTTAGTCGAGAATAAACATTTTATTTATTTATTTCATTTATTTATAGGGGAGTGGTTATTGAGCACATAATAGGCGAGAAAAATAAAACAGATAGCAAGGACAACGCTTACTCGTATGTAACTATCTTGGGTCGACAGGATACAGAAACCCAGTTTCTACAGTAGTAGCGTTTATCAAATATCGTGCAAGGCGTTTGGAGTGACTCATCCTGGAGTAGGGTTATGGCGCTATCCCCTATCGCTTGTGCATTAGTGCTAGCATCTGGTGGTCATGGGCTATAGCACGTAGTGCAAATGTGACAGAGTAACGTCAAGGCGTATTTTGAAAAGGGATAGGGTGGGTGCATTAAATACATGTTCCGGGAGGGCGTTCCAAGGCTGTGACACTCGAAGGGAGAAATAGTTTCGCCGACATTCCAGGCGGCTGTACTGCGTAACCAACTTAAACTGATGACCTCTTAGCGGGGTGTTTTCACTGAGCATTAGAAGTCAATGGCATGGATGGTTGGGGTTGCTCAGCATCTGGTACACCATTATGAGATCGCCCCTTAGACGCCGATAAGGTCCACTGTATATTTTGTGAGTCCTCAGCCTGAGTGGGTAAGGGAGGCTGGTCGTACCTCTGACGTTCTTCGTTGAACTACGTTGTGCAGTATCGAGCGCGGTGAAATGATGCTTGAGCCTTGGTTGCCAAGCTTGAATAGCGTGTTCCGCGTGCGGCCTCAAGTACGCACTAAGCATTTGTGCAAAGATTGAAGTGTCAAAGCTCTCGAAAGATCTGCGAAGAAGTACGAGGCACTAGTTCGCTTTCTTAGCTGCCTTTTCAGTCTGCCTCGAACAACCGAGGTCATTTTGAAATATCACGCCGGGATCGAACTCGTGAGAAGCCCGCTGTAGCATTTGTGGTCCCAGGAGGTACTTGTGCATCCTCTTGTGCCGGATACTGAGCACTTTTCACTTAGTGACGTTGAATTGCGGCATGTTCCGATGGACCATGTGTACGCTTTGTCCAGGTCCTCCTGTAACACTGTGTAATCCTCCACTGCAGCTATAGTGCGACAAACCATTATGTCATCAGGAAAAAGCAACCAGTTAGAAAATAGCACACTCGCGAGATCATTTATGAAAACCAGGTACAGGGGGATCCAAGTACCAAGCCTTCAGGTACACCGTACTGAACTTCGATAGATTCCGACAGGTTGCTTCTAACCCTCACATTCAGGTGACGTTGCACGAGAAATTCTCCATTCCAGCCCAGAACCGGATCGACGATTCCATATTTCTAGAGTTTGTGGAGTAGAATGTGATGGTCTATAGTGTCGAATGCCTTCGAGAAATCCAAGTAGGCCGCCTTAATTCCTACACCAGCGTCCACAGATTCCGTCCAGTTCGCACGAGCAATCAAGGGATTAGTTGTACATGAGCGATTTTGGCGAAATTCATGCTGCTCCAGAACCAGAATTGTGTTGTTCTTCAGGTGCCCCATCAAAGCCTCAGCTACAATGGACTCCATAACCTTGGAGATCACAGGATTTAGTGTTATCGGGCGATAATTTACTGGTTCAGCACGGCTACCACTTTTGTAAATAGGGGTGCTTATTCCGTGCTTCCACATCGTGGGGACGGGCCTCTCGTTCAGACATCGTTGAAAGCAAGCTGCCAGTGGTCCTGACAAATTCATGGCAGTAGCTTTCAACGCCTTCGGGCAAATGCCGTCCGCACCCGGGGGAGCTGAACTCGCGCATAGACATCAGCCTCTTCAGTAAAGCTGCGGAGGTGAGCGACATGTGCTGAAGCCCAGATGGCGACGTTATCTGCTTAGGCATGATGTATGATGCTTGCGCGCTTTGGAAGGTAGGCCACACTGTTGTCCAAGGACGTTGGCCGCCTCTTTTGCGGTTTGGGCTAAGCCGCATGCTGTGTGCAGAGTAGGAATACCGCGATTAACACGGCGCAAATTGTTTACGTGTCTGTATAGCAGTTTGGGATTGGAGCAAAACTTTCCACTAGACCTTGTTGGTCCTTAAGTTTATCCTCCGGGACGAGTTTGGCACAGTGGTTCTTTTGTATTGTCTAGACATCCCAGGCATTGTCGTTCGGGGAGGATACATAAGTGTGCCATGCCAAGTCACTTAATGCCATGCATTTACGTGTCCAGCTCCTTACGAAAGACTTCGTCCTTTTAGGCCGGTAGAGTTTGGTTTCAGATGTCCTTGTTACGAGCTTGGTGGTTACTGTTGACCATAGCTTGAGGTCATCGGCGTAGGTCAAGCATTCGTTTTGAATTGCAGTCTGCAGCTCGTTAATGTGCAGTTTGAAGAGCTTTAGTCCAGTCACTGATCCTTGGGGAATGCCACTACTCCTAGTCTTTGGAGCAGAGAGGGTTTGGTGCACTTGTACGCAGGTTGTCTTACCACTTAAGAAATCAACAATCCAAAAGATTTTCTCTAATGCCGATTCCCTGGAGTTTATGTAGCAGTAATACGTGTGATACCTTATCAAAGGCTTTACTGAAATCAACGAATATTGCATCAACCTATTTTCGGGCATCTATGGCTTTTGCCCATGTTTCCCTGGCATGAGCATTCTCTCCAGAAGCCAGCTTGAGCAGGTGAGATGAGGATTAGATTTACACGGTGTAGCTGGATGGTGCACTTAATTATGGTTCCAGGATTTTGCATACGATTGATGTCAGGCGTATTGGCCGGTAGTTCGCTGGGTCGTGTTGGTTCCCCCCTTGTAGTTAGGCAGGAGGGTACCTGCTTTTCGGTCTGTGGGCAGGCAGGCCACGTCGTGGGATTGCCGAAATACTTGGCAGAGAGGGGTGGCGGCGTACTCAGCTATCGTTCTGAGGAAGCCTGGCTGCAATCCGTCCGGGCCTGTGGAAGAATTCGGGTCCCTTTCGGGTCGTAGCCTAATGACTACCTAGGGGTTACTTTCAACTTGGTCCTTAGTATAGTAGTGTGCAGGTAAACGGTTGTTCAACAGCAGAGCTTCCACTGAGTAGACTAAGGAATCTTGCGCAATCAGTGGGCTTGATTAATCATCGTCGCGGTAGAGAACTTTACCTTGTTTAGAAAAGGCTAGAGGGGAGATTCCACTACCCGTTTTGGCATTTCGCTTTAGGTAGGTAAAACGTTGCTTGGGACATTGTCTGGCTTACATGGCCATGCCACGTTCAGAGTGTAGTCGTTTTCCTCTTCTTTGTCAGGGTGCATAGGTTTCTGACAGTTTTGTACTCTAAGTAGCTTGAGGTCAGTCCTGTGCTCTTGAAATGGCCTATAGTTTCCGTCGTTTTTGCATTAGGGACATTACTTGTTGATCAGTCCATGGGGGTTCTTTTAGTAGTAGGTTGCTCTTGCAGTTTGGAACAAACTGTTCATTGAGCCGCAGCATCATAGCTCGCAGGCGTTTCCATGCCTCATTAAGCTCCAAGGGTTGCGGAATACTCCAGTCTATGTTACTTGCAGCCGTGTTTGATCTACGCATATTATTGCGCCAGAAAGTTCGACGCAGTGTCCCCTGCTCGTAGGTTGTGAGGCGTCGTGTACACGAAAATGAGACTGTACAGTTATTACTCTTCCCAAGAGATTGGATGATCGTTAGATCTGAGATATCACATGGGGCCGAGGTGAGAAACAGGTCGAGAATGTTTGGTGTCTGACCAGGGACAACCCGTGTTGGTGTCAAGACATGATGTGGCAGGTTGCACTCGTGAACGGTATCAAGGAGATCAACTTCAAAGTAGTCCGGTAGCCCCTCACTATGAAGAAGGTCCCAGCTTATACCGGGGGCGCTGAAGTCCCCCATAAAGATAGGTGCCTCGCTGTCCGATTTAGAGACGGCTTGCGTAGAAGTAGTATGAAAGTTGCAAGAGTGCCTCATAAATGGCTTGTATCTGACCAATGTTAGAGCGCTGAAGACGTTGCCAAAATCCTTGTCAAGGTTTCAGCAAACTATATGCCTCTAACTGTCGCAGAGTGCGCCTTGGACGGCGTTTGAACGTAAGGTGACATTCTTCTTGCAATCCACGCACTATGATGTCATATCTTCCAAAAGAAATATTTAACTAGCAAAATTTCGGCAAAGGTGTCTATTCCAACACTTTTATTCACGCGAATTTCACCTAAAAGTCTCGAAAGTACAGCACTCCAGAGGAAGGAGTTACCGCGTAGTACTCACTGTGGGTAGAGGGTATGGTGGTTTCGGGGCACCAAGATGCAAATCCTTTTAGACCACAAGAGAAAAAGGCGGTCTATTCTTTGTATAAGTGTTACACAAAACCGCTCCACACAACGTTTTAAAAAGCAAAAAGCTCGGAAGACGGAGCGTCGGATCAGCCAATCGCAATCAATGCTACTTTGACAGTGTGATTGTGGTACACATGGTTATATGTTGATAAATGAAGGTATTGGGCCTTCCGATGCAGGTGTGTGTTTATTATTATGTTAACGTTGTGGTCAATATGCTAAGAAGTGGATTAGAAATCAATAAAGTGAGCGGTTTTAATGGGTCACGGTGATTAATCATTCTTTCGCTTCTAGCGAAAGCAGCCATGTTGGAATAACTCTTGTGAATTCCGAGGTACCTTCAAGGGTCCATATGTAGACTTTTCGTCGATGAAGGATGATCTGAAACTTTTTCAGATGGAAACGGCAACATCGTTCATTCGTTGGAGCGTAAAAATTGTGAAAGCTTACCAATGGAAGACTGGACAGGTGCTACTGGAATGATGCCAGTACGTATATATTCAGTTTGTGTGCGTGCATCGTAAGCGATCGAATGTTGTTGGAAAGCGGTAAGTGTTGCGTATCCGCCTGATGAACACATATTAACAGGTACCGGTGTTACAATTGCTCTGCGCGGTTCTCAGCGGTTTTTAAGGGGGTATGTTACGAGATTTGAAACGCCTGTTTTAGCATTCGCACAGTTTTCAAGCGGGTAAGCCTTGGCTGTAAGGCGGAAACCAGTGGCTGACAGCGAATCAGGAAATCATGGTACTAAACTTAATGAAGACGTTTCGTCGCATCCAGGAGATGTGTGCATTTGTGCGTCTTCAATGAAACCTTCGTTTAACGAGGC
This sequence comes from Dicrocoelium dendriticum, assembly GCA_944474145.2. NCBI lineage: Eukaryota > Metazoa > Platyhelminthes > Trematoda > Plagiorchiida > Dicrocoeliidae > Dicrocoelium > Dicrocoelium dendriticum. The sequence goes on from CALYDF020006411.1 coordinate 12,467, forward strand.
GCGATTTGTATGACATACGGTGGCGTCATCGTAACGCTTGTGTCACGGAAGTGGAGGAGGTTACGCAGCTGTTGCGAAGAAATAGTCACGAAGTTGAGCAGATTGAATAACGTTCCAATTAACGTCCCAAACCCTCGACCGTGCTTACTTCGGGTAGTCCTATCCACCCCGGAGGAACGCAACGCCCTGTTGCGGTTTGCCTTCAAACTTTAGGGTACTAATGTTAGCGTTCAGCCAGACCTCCCATTAGCGGATAGGCTGAAGCTAAAAGAGGCCATTAAAGACCTCAAAACCAGGCGAGCGGCCGGTGAACAAGGTCTCCGGTTAGTGAATATTCATGTGGTAATCCGGCGGTCTGTTTCCTCCCTACCAGTGCCAGTACTGGTAGCGCACGACCCAGGGCTGGGCATTACGACTACCTTCAGATAGTGCTAAGCAATGTGTGGAGCCTAAGGAATAAGATGTGCGAGATAGGTCTGCCTGTAGATGGGACTGATCCCCATATAATGGCATTCACTGAAACGTAGCTATCTCGGGACACCACGACGATGTAGTAAATCTGTCTAACAACGCACTATGCAGATGTGGTCGCTTCGCTGGCTGACAAGGCGGGGGTGTTGGTATTTACGTTAGATGTGAACTTGACGTTTCACGCCCCTACATGTTTCAGTCGGCAGGTGAAACTGTAGAAGCTCTGTCGGGGTTGAATAGCACATCCTCAGCTCAACCTACAGTTGCGCTTATGTATAAAATCCCTGGGAATGCGTCCAAAGAGGTGCTTGACTTTATTTGCTCCCAATCCACAAACAGGTATTTTATACTCGGGGATTTCAACCTACCAGACGTTTACTGGGTAGATCTATCTTGCAAATCGGCAGAAGGTACTTTCAGTGCAGATCTTGCGTTTACGCTGCAAGTACGGTTGCAACAGCTCGTGGACGTACCCACAAGGTATATGGATGCCCAAGTACCGTCTATTTTGG
>CALYDF020006412.1:0-13434 GCA_944474145.2 Dicrocoelium dendriticum
AATTGCATTTATTTGAGCATGCCCTCGCGGGAATGCGTCGCATAGCCGAGAATAAATGTTTATTAATGTATTTATTTAACATCAGGTACCCTTTATTAGCCGCCTTCTTCCAGTTTTCTCCAGAGTGTAGCGTGGGGCAGTGGATGACAAAAGCAGCCCATTGCGTGGCCGTTGTTTTTACTACAGCAGCCCAATATCCGCGCACTATCAGTAGACGCGCCAGACTCGAAGATTCCTCACGAAATCCATGATGTTGACTGCTGAGTAGAATAAATCTTTGCATGTGACACTGCCACGGGCTTATCTCCGTACTTCTCAAGCGGTTTGAACACGAAGCTAGTAACACTTACTAGCTCTTATTTGGTAGACAGACTTCCGTTTCCATTTTTAAAGCCGGGACAGTTAATTGCTTGCTTACAGACAGAAGGTAATTTAGAGCTAGCAAGCAACCTCTGATACACGCTACTGAGCGGTCCAGCTGCCAAATCATGAAGCAGATTTAGATGAAATAGCTTAGTTTTTTTAGCAAGGAATACAATGCAGAAATCAACGTAATAAGTGCTCTGGTTTGCTTTCCAATGCAAGTAACAAGACTCCCGTTGTGTGAGAGCCGATTCTCTTCTTTGGAACGGACATTCACTAATCTAAAGACCAGGGTTTCCACCGCGATAACGCCAGCCTAATAAGAAGCCCATAGAACACTGCAAACAACTTCTGCATTAGTAAAGACGGTCCCACTTACATAGGACTCTCCATACTGCGCGTCTTGTACATAAGACTGGTCGGAATCCGCGTACGCATGAGTTTCATCTGTCGATATCAACGCTGGAGTTGTATAAGAAGTAGGCTAGGTCCATCACTGGCGGACCATAAACAATTGGAATACTGGTCTGTTATTGAGAGCTAAAAGTACATAAGCAAGCGTAATGATTAAAAATCTTTCTTTTCTGGTTAGCAATGAATATATTTCTGGTTTACTGAACGAGGTTCGACAAAAGTCATCAGCAAATCTGTCACAGGACCAAAGAACAAAACGTGCTCCTTAACCGATAAAATGTTGCGTTAAGAATTAACGTAACTTTGAAGGAAATTTTCGGCTGCGTAAATTGACTAAGCTAATACCGATTGCTATATTCGTGTGCATTGTAATTGCACGGTTAAATCGGTTTGGCGGTAAATTGGAAATTCTGTGCTTGCTGTCTTGGTGTGGTTTTACTTTGAAAAGTCAGTTCCTGAACATTGTTTACAAGTATGGTGCAAAAAATTTGACTGCTGTCCAAATTCGTTTGATCCAAATAATTATAGATCATCGTTTTCCCCGAATTACGTTGCACCCCTTCTCTGGCACTTACCAAACATCGTACATCATTTTCGACTTCAGCCAGTGGCTATTTTGCTGGCAATCCGTTTTGCACCTTGGTTTGCCCACTAACAGTTTATGTTGACTCTCCTGCAGGCAACAGTTGTCGCTACAATTTTTGCTACTTGTTGCCCACTAGTTGATAACGTCATGTCGGATTCACTGGATGCCGGCGCTAAGGTGTCTTCGGCGTCGTTGATCGGCGAATCCACTGCTGTATGCGGCATCACGAGCTGCTCAAATCTCATGACTGACGAGTCTGGTGGCTTGCCGTGCTGTGTGCAACTGCTGTTACCATGAGAACAGTAGCGACTTTAGCCCAGTTCAGTAAGCAATGCTCTCGACTAGCGATAGCATGCTGTTCAAATGTCTTCTATGCCGTAGCCGTCCAGTTACCAGTCTTAAGGTCACTAAGGAGACATCGCGCAACGTCGGGCTGGATAACCAACAAATGCGGACTCTCCTTACATCGCTTGGTGGCAAAGTGGAGTTAATGATTAGGAAAGTGAGAGTCTCTATTGCTGTCGGTTCATAGGAGGAAGCCAAGCAACTAATCTTACTTGCTGCCGATGAGAATTCGGGTTAGGTGATGGCCACCGCGTCGTGTACCCCAGTTACGCAGGTTGCCTCTAAGGAGGACTCTGATGTAGTACTTGTCGTCGTCCAATGCAAGACCGATCTCTTCCTTGTGCCCAATAACAGCAAGCGGCAGAAGGCTGAGATCGTCCATATAGCTCACTCCATGCTTGAAGGTACGGCACCCATAAACGTATCGGAGGTAGAGCACAAGGCTCCAACTCCCGTCACCCTAGTTCCATTGGCAGAAACGCACGTTGGCGTCTTCGGCCACACCCACAAAGTCTGAAAAGACTACACCGGTAAGGGTGTAGTACACAAAGCCTCAACCTCCATAACTCCAGCTCCCTTAGCGAAGAAACAAGTAGTATCAGCTACCAAACCGGTCGAAACTAAAGGCGAGCCGAAGACTCTTGGAGTGAATACGCCTCGTCGAGGTGATACTTTTACAGATAGGAGCGTTATCTTCCGTTACGTTGCCGAATCCGCAGCAGCTCCTCCTCATGAATGCATGCTTGATGACCTCCAGTGGTTCAAGTGCTGTGTTAAAAATATTCTTTTCCCTGCTTTCCCCGGTCTCACTGTCAGAAAGTTAACCAGTATGAGGAATGTCACCGTCGCTATGCCAAGTCTGCGACCCCGACTATTTCGTGTAGTCGGCTCAATCCCGAACGAAGGCAAAGCGCTAACGTGCTTTGCATGCACACTCAAGTACAGCAAAATCAGCGTGCAGCCTGGATTCTTAATGGCAGATCGACTGTAGTTAAAGGAAGCCATCCTAAGCCTCACGCGCAAGCGGGAGAGCGGAGAACAATGACTTCGTCTTTGGGTTTTCAGGTGGTTAGCCGAAAGTAAAATACTGCCCCGCCAGAACCCCACCTGTCAGCCTGCGACCCAGGGGTTGTCGTGCCGCGTTTCTTCGGGTAGTGCTTAGTGATGTGGGTAGTTTAAGTAACAAGGTATACGAGGTGGGTCCTTGTAAACAAATCTCGTCTCAAAATACTTGTTTTCACTGCAAACTGGTCGACCCCAGATATCGCAGAGAGTGAATTATGTTTAGCTGGTTACGAACGACGTAGAGGCGATCGTACGCTCGGTCAACAAGTTGAGGGAACTTGCTCTTTATGTGAGTTGTAAACTTGACGTGTTATGGACCTGTGTTTTCCAGTCGCCAGGACAAACTGGTGAAGCCCTGTCTACTATTGTTTGCACTTCCTCAGCTTAGTGTACAGTTGTATTGTGAAACCGAAGTACTGGAATTATGTCCAGAGATTTTATTGAATTTCTTCCTACGCTGACTGCCACTAGCTCCCTAATACTAGGTAACTTCAACCGCCATGAAGTCTTCTGTGATGACCTACCTTGCAGCTCAGCGGTTGACACTTTCGGTTTGGATCTTACCGGGCTAACGTTTCAGCTTCTATTGTACCAGTTCGTGGACCGCCAGACTAGATATATGCGCTACCAGCTTCCGTCTACCTTGGATCTCACTTGTGCGAAGTCACACGAGTTCGCAAGTGATATAACATACGGCTGTCCTCTAGGATCCAGTGACAATGTCTACATGTCATTTCGATGTGACATAAGTAATTGTCCTCAAGCTGCTGCTGAGGCATATCCAAATGTTTGGCGGGCAGACTTTACCGCAAGGCCCGAACAAGCTTCAGTTCTGCGTTGCGGGATCACGGGGACTGACATCATTGAGATATCCTGGGAGAACTTTCAGGCATCCCGCACTGAGATCTCTGCTCCCGACTTCGCACGCATTACCAGATAGGTGACACTAGTGCGGCCCAATTAACTGGACCATAAACGTTAATACCTGCTCATAAAGCGCTCTAACTGCTGGCGAACTTACCAAGCGACTTCATTAACTGGCACCTACAAAAGCTGTCGGGCGGTAAAGAATAAATTTAAGCAACCTCTTAAGACTCTTCGTCTTCGGTACAAGAAGGATTTGGCTAAAGCGGCCTCAACAACACGAAAGTTCCAGGCTTATTTAAAGGGACTCATCGGTACAAACTCGTCTATACTGGCTTTACTACCAGCGGACGGGGACCGTGGGCATACCGAGTGTGATAAGGCTTGCATACTGAGCAAACATTATACTGGTGGCCATTCTATGGAAGCCTCTAACTCAAGTTAAGCTAGTCATAAATGGCCCGAAGTTTACTTGCTTTACTGAAAGCAGCTTAAGCGAGACACAAGCCTTTGGGCTATTGCAAGGGCTAATTCCTTTCAAAGCTTCAGGCCCTGATTCAATTCACCCGGGACCGATGCATAAATCGCCCGCTGATCTAAGTGGTCCACTCACATGTGTGTTTACATATCGCTAGACAGCTGCATCTTATCTACGGAATGGAATTAGGCAATTATCGGTCCGATTTTTACGGGCTGTGACAGTGCGTTGCCCACGAACTACCGGCCTGTCAGCTTGACAAGCGTGGAACTTCAGTTGGTTGAGAAATTGCTCATGGTTTCGGTGTAGAAACACCAGATTAAATTTAACCCTTTCATTGCGGCGCATAACGGACCCAGTAAGGGATTTTCATGGCTGACCAATTTACTTGTAGCCCGCGGAAGCTGTGCTGAAGCAGTAGACAAGGGCCACGTTATCGACGTGCTTTTCGTTGCCTTCTCGAAAGCTTCTGATACTGTTCCACGGCAAGGACTCGCATTAAAGTCGAGATCGCATGGCATACCTGGAAGCGCCCTTAAATGTGTGTCTTCACTCTTAAAAGGGATAAAATAATGTATACACTTGAGAAGTTGCCTTTCGCTTTGACGAGCCGTTTTTGGTGACGTTCCGCAGGGCTCGATGCTAATGCTGTTGCTTCTCGCAAGTTTTGTCAAGTACCTATTCCAAGGGCTTGAAGCACCTTCGCTATGCTTTGCTGATAATCTCAAGCGCTGGAATACTTCGTATTTGCCTGGTGATGCTGAGGCAATGCAGAGCACTTTGGATAGGCTCTGGGATTAGTCGATCTTATGATTGATGCCTATAAAGCAGGCAAAGTGTTCGGCCCTCTGCATTGAAGGTGCTCGTTCTCCCACGAGATATGTAGTTAGTGGAAGTGAAATCCCCGTTGTCACAGCCGGTTGATCTAGGTAACACCAACACATCATTTCTACACTCTGGGGACAGTTGGTGGAAAGCTGCTTGCAGAGGGTGCTGTATGACGTAGTTTAAACACCGCTCCTTCGGTGTCCTCACGGCCGATGTCTTGAGAATCCGTTCTCAGCTTTTGCGCGACCCCACCTTTTGTACTTCACCCAGACTTGTCCACGTTGCCTTGTAACAAAAAATATAACTAGGGAGGCTTTTGTTAGTAGATACAAAGTTGGTGCAAGGATTACGGTGGCAAAAGTCTCTCGAATCTTTGCTTAGCTTGGGTTTGTATGCAATGCAATACCGCAGAGTTAGTGGAAACTTAATCTTTGCTTACCGTAGCATAACAGGTAAGCTAGTTCCAGGCTTGTCCTGGTTATTTAGGCCCGCCAAGTGGCCTAGTCTCCGAGGTTGCTCATTGAAGCTACAAAAACTGCGTCCTGACCGGGTATGGCTAGATATTTGCTTGTCGCGTTGAGCTATTAAACGTTGGAAGTCGTTGCCGAAGCTCCTCGGTAGGTAGTCTACGGCTCAGGGTTTTGAGCGTCACTTAAATGCTCTCGGCAGGCAGTACTAAACCTTCCCGTTCTCTTGAACAACATGTACCCAACTTTATTTCGTTTTTTATTTCTTCTCACTCCTTGGTATTATCGTTAGTCAGCTGGCATTCCAGCTTTTGTTTCTTTAGCTTACCATCTACTCTTCCTTACTACACATAAACTGACTTGTCAGGGACTGCTGGACAGGAAATGTGGACAGTAATTGGTTGGACAGGATGTGATGCGGCTTTTGTTTAAGGCTTTTCCACACTTCAAGCTGACCCATGAATTTTCGATTCAAATGTACGCAAAGTAGGTAAATTCTTGTGGTTATTCTATCATTCTAGACCCAACTAAAGTTAAACTTGCAAGTATACATCTACTATTCACAGGGTCGGAATCCTCAAATTGCACAGCGGTTTCCCCGAGCGGGTAACCTGTAAATAACGGACTGGCGGGAAACGTTTTGCTGTAAGCGTTCTTCGAATCAGCTAAACTTTCAAGGAAGAATATATGCCAGAAACGAAAGTAGTGAAGAAATAAATAAATGAAGGTGACTTTAAAAGGAAGAAAACACATTAAGGTGGTGCTAAGCGCTGAGATAGCTAAAACTAAATTTCGCAACATCGTAAGATCATAAATGTGCAAGGTTTGTAAGCTTGTACATACGCGTTTAGATACAAGCATTTATCACATTTTTCCGAGAGACATTTGTATATATTCCACTTAACGGAACTGCTTTACTTTTGTGCCACAAGCATAAATGCTCCAAATAAATAAAATTTAACATGGAAGGAACCTTGCAATAAAAACCTGTTGCCATATCCATACACTATTTTCGATGCAAACAATTTATTAATTGTTATTTAGTTTCCATCGTTTAATGGTACCGACAGTAGCCTCTGTACCAAACCGCAGAATATTTTGGGTGATCATTTGGGTGGTCGGTGGAACTAAGTGGACCGCTGCCGATGGTGGTCAGAAGTCACTTGACAGCTCTACATTACATTCTGAATGGAAGAAGGCTGTCATCTGTTCTAGCTTCAAAAATGGTGACAGGTGTCCTTCAGCCAATTGTAGGCCAGTCAGTCTGACTAGCGTCGTGCTCAAACTGCGTGAAAAGCTGGTGACAGATTAGTTGGAAGGTCACCTGCATAGCTTTAAGCTACTCACTATTGCACAACATAGATTCCGGAAGGGGTTTGCGTGTCTGACTAATTTGTTGATTGCTGGTGAAGCTAGGGCCGAGGCAATGAACAATGGCCACGTAGCGGATGTGCATTTCGTAGACTTCTTGAAAGCATTTGATAAGGTACCCCAATTGAGGCTATCACAAAAGCTGAGCTCCTAAGGCGTAGCTGGCCACGCCATTCACCGGGTACCTGCGTTCTTGCAGGGAAGAGAGCAGTGTGTACGTGTCGGTCGCAGCTTATCCTCTAGGCAAGCGGTCCTTAGCGGTGTTCCACAGGGCTCCGTCCTTAGACCGATGCTGTTCTTAATCTACGTAAACCGTCTCCTTGGAGCGATTGGGGTATCATTCCTATCGTTTGCTGAGGACGTTAAGCAATGGAATGTTGTAAACGTTCCTGGTGGTCCTGAGGCCATGCAGCGTGCCATGGACAGACTCTGGGACTGGTCTACTTTGTGGCTACTGCCCATCAACCAGGCTAAGTGTTCCGTCCTTTGTATAGGGGCAACTTTCCAACCTTCGGACTACGTACTCGGTGGGGTAGAACTCCCCTTGTATCCAGTCAGGTAGACTTAGGAATCGTAATTCCTAGTCTTTGCGTGCTAATGACGACTGTAAAAAGCGGCAAGTAGGGGCTTCAGAATCTTGTGATTTTTTCGGGGTCTTAACCGCCGATATATTTGTGAAGCTATTATCAGCTTTCGTTCTGCCTCATCTAGAATATTGCGTCCAGGCTCGCCCGCCCTACCTTATTCTGGACAAAATGGAGCTCGAGAGGGTGTTGAGAGTAGGTACCAAATTGGTCGAAGGATTACGGGGAAAATCGTACCCCTAGCGTCTACTTAACTTGGGTATGTATTCCATGCACTACCGACGACTTCGAGGAGACCTAATCCTTAGTTACCTCATTTTACCAGGGAAGGTTGGACCGGACTTGTGCTGCCTATTTAGACCGGCTAGGTGTTCTTGTCTGCGCCCCCATCTCATGAAGCTACACAAGCCGCGCACTGACTGGAACAGGGCGGAAACTCGGTTATCGCGTAGAGTTATCGAGCGCTGGAACGCGTTTCCAGAAAGCGTAGTCAGTGAACCTACGGTTAAGGGTTTCGAGCGTCAGTTACACGCTCTTGGGTGGCAACGCGGAACCTTTCTCTTCTCCTGACCATATCCATCTTCAAACTTTTAGTTCTTATTCTGTTATTTTCTTCACTCTTTGGTGTTATCTTTCGTTTAAATGACTTTCATTCCCCTTTATCTTTCATTTACTTTCTACTTCTTGCTTAGTTCACGTAACTTGCACGGCGGGGACTGCTAGTGCAGGGGACGTGCGCCGTAATTGGTTGACCAGGGTGTGTTTCGGGTGGCCTGTTTTGGATCTATCAAGACCTAGCATCTTGTCATTTCCTTGCTCAACGAGTTGCTCATGAAGGAACACTCAAGGGAGTTTCCTATCGTTCCACTCCATCTGAATCTGCATCATTGGCCATCCAAGGTCTTCCAAGGTCACCGCCATTGAACTCCATGTGTTTTCGTTCTGAAAAAGGTTGATTTTGTTTCTTCTTGTGATTCAGGCGGGCTTTGTGGTGCGCAAAACATTCGGAATCTTCCGCTGGTCTGTCGAGCATCATGGTGTCCAAGTGTCTAGATGGTTGTAAAGGTGTCACTACCCGTTCAAAGGCTGTCCAACGTTCTTTCTGAGACGGCTGGTTGCATATCACTTGTTGTGGTATCTCAGCAAACTTTTATGAGTGCCTTCAGCTGTATACAGCATCCTCGGTTAGTATCTTTTGTGTCTCTTGTCAACACACAGCTTGCTCAGTCTGGTTTACCTGCTTTTACTGCCCGCTCCGCTAGTGGTCACTCTGATCCCCAACCTACGGTTTCCCAAAATTCGCCTCCTGCCCATCTTTGTGCCCTTCTGATTTCGTCACCGGTTTTTCAACAAATTTCTGTCCAACTCTCGGAGTCACAAATGTCTAGTGACCAGCCAAGTAAGCCCCTGCTCAAGACGTTTGCGACCGTCGTCAAGGAGAACAAGGCGGCTGTTCCCGCAAGCAGGATTCCTGTTGTGCATAAATATAAGCCTATAGCCATTTCTGTAGAAGACAAAGCATTGCCTGTGAAGCGCGGGCTCAAATCGTTTCTTCATAGGATGCACCATTTGGGGAAGCTGCTAGATGACAAGCCGCCTCCTAAGCCACCGATCTCCGAGACCGCCAGAGTAGCTAACCGGGTACGTTGTCTCATCCTAATGAACTTCCCGGAATCGGATAAGACAAAGGCAGCAGAGGGAATTTCGGAGGATCAATTATTCCCAAAACGTACGATCTCCTTACTGTTCGATGATGGAGAACCGGGGATTAATATCGTCTCTGCTTTTCGACTTGGCAGGAAACATGAAGCATCTTCCACAGTGCGTCCCCTTAAGGTTGTGTGCCAAGGAAGGTGAATGCCCTCGGACCCTTCGACGGACTTCGCGCCTCGAGTGGAGCCGTTTCACGTGTTACGAGATCTATCCCCGGAGGACCGCGTTAAAATGAAGATTGCAATCGATGAACTGAAAACCCGCTGTGCGAAGGATGAAACCGCTTTGCGTATTGAGGAATTTTGCGTGGTCCGGAAAATGAAGAGAACGCGCTGGAAGCCAGTTTTTGTCCTTCCCGAACATTAGGATCAACAACTGGATTGCAGGTACTTTTTGCACATTGCGTCGGTACTGCTCTTGGACCTTATGGCGTTTACGGAGACATGGTTGTCCCCAGAAATCCCAAATCCTAAGTGCATATTCCTGGTTACAGTCTCGCACGAGCTGGTCGCATTGGTTTGAGGTCGGAGAGTGGAGTCATACTCTACTAGAAGGAGAAGCTGAAGGTCCATGTATTTGCTGTTGGCTTGGGATGTGATGATTGCTTCGAAGTGCTTTGGTGTCGTATTCATAATGGATGTAGGCCCCTCCTTCTCGGTGTCTACTACAGAGCTCACCTGAGTTTTAATGATCGTTTTCTGGCCGCGCTAAAGAAACATGGCGGATATAAGGACCGTTTATTAGTGGGGAATTTAACCCGTCAAATTTTGATTGGAACCTTCCCTGTGATGCAGCACCTGCCTCATTCGCTTCTAGGATTGTGGAAGCTGTTCTTGAAAGCAATTTAATACAACGTGTCGCGGCACCTACTCGCATTATCCCTGGTCAGACGCAGCATATACTCCATCTTGTGTTTTCACCTGCACAATCGGATGTTTCTTAGTTGAATGTGTTACCACCATTCGGGAGGAGTGAACAGTGCCTACATTCCTTTCCCTGGACCACACGGTTAAGCTTTCAAAACCGCTTTGTCTATCGTCAGAATTTTTGTCGTGCTGATCCAGACCTCTTGAAGATGGCCGCTAGCGAGCAGGATTGGTGCCTTCCCCAGCACGTAGACGTGCGTGATGCTTGGAGCCTTGTTTACCCAAAAATGTTGTGCTTTATTGATGAGGTTGTTCCCAAATCCAAAGGAAAACCATTTACTAGAGGTCCCCCAGGATTGACGGAGAATTATGATTGCTCATGAACCAAAGACATGAACTGTGGAATCGCTATAGGCTTTCGAGATTAAAATCTGATTACAGAACGCATAAATTGGTCCTGAACGTACGAACATTGAAAATGGTACGTAACGGCAGCAATACGAAGGGCATCTGGCTGAACATTCCAAGTCTACAACGAAGCTGCTTTTCTCCTACTTGAAAAGGAGCACCAGAGCCGGAAGTGCATTACCGTTCTTTCATTCTCACGCTATTAACACCGTGTTCTACGGAGGTGCTGATAAATCTAGTTTAGTAGCTTGCTATTATTCATCGGTCTATTCAACAGAGGTGCCGTCAGTTGATTGTTATTCGTCCTTGCTCTCCGTTCTCAGTGTTATGGACATAACTGTTAGTATGATATACAAAGTTTTGTACGAGCTGGATCCAAACTCTTCCCAGGGACCTGGTGGCTTGCATCTTCTTTTCCTCAAGATTGTGGCGAATATATTGCTGTTCCTATCTGCCGCGTATTTCTGCGCTCACTTGAGGCCGGGCGTCTTCTGCTTGCCTGGAAAGTGGGCATAGTCAAGCCTATTTACAAAGAAAGAAATCGACAAGATCGTACAAATTATCGGCCCAGTTGTCTAACATCTGTCGTCTGCAAGGTTATGGAGAGGATTCTTAAGCGACCTCTCAACCTGCATTCCCAGTACCGCAAAATCATTTCAGCTGCGCAGCATGGGACTTTTCCTTCGCGTACATGTCACCAATCTTCTAGTAGCTCGAGAAATGGGGGCTAAATCCCTGGATGCAGGTAAGCTGCTGGATGTCGTATTTGTGAAGTTTAGTAAAGCTTTTGACAAGGTTCCACACGAAAGTATGCTTAGCAAACTTCGCGGTTTTGATGGTTCAGGAAAATTTCCCTCTTGGCTCACTGACCTCCTGCATGACCGCGCTTTCCGTGGACAAGTAAATGAGCCCCTTTCCTGCCCTGTATATATGACCAGCGGTGTTCCGCAAGGCTCTGTTCTTGACCCTGAAATTTTCAAAGTCTTAATAATGACCTGCACTGCCAGCAGATTGTTGGATTTACGCAGATGATTTAAAGCTATGGATGGAAGTCTCCTGTCTGGAAGAAGCTGTGTACTACAAACAAGGCTCGATTCGCTTCATGATTGGTCGAGCAGTTGTCAATTACCCATAAATCACGCTAAATGTTCCGTTCTTCTGATCAGTGCTTCTGAACAATTTGGAACTTATCATATCTCTGGGTTTCTCTGCCCAACTCTAACCTTGAGAGGGACCTTGGCGTCGTTGTGACCCAGGACCTAAAATAGACTGAAGCTACCTTAAGGAAAGCCGCTTCTGCCAACAGGTTGCTTTTCACCATACGACGATCCTTCTGTCGCTTTACTCCGGTGATCTTCAGGCTCCTTTACACTTCTCATGTATGTCCGATTCTTGAGTATGGACGGCCCGCTGTTTATCTTCGTTCTAAATTTGGATGCAACTTGATTGTAAAACTATAGCGTAGAAGACCTAAATCCATTCTGTAGTTACGGAACCGGCCTTCCTCACATCGTCAGCAGCGCCTGAACTTGTTCTCCCTAGCCTATCGTCGAGATCGCGGGCATTTGATTTGCATACGGCGTATCGTTAAAGGTGAACTTGGAGCTGACCTGCAGAATTTCTTTCACTTACTTCTTTCAGTTTGACTCTGAGTCGCCATTGGAAATTATTTAAAAAGGAGGCTTTGGGTCTGTTGAGACGGCACTCTGCCTACCAGAGTAGGGAACGAATGGAAGAAGGTACCTGTGTATGCCGTTGATGCACAGCCGGAGACGTTTCAAACAGCGATTGGATTCGTACACGTTGAATAACCTCGGATCTTGTTGCTTCTTGTGTCAATGCAGCGGTTCCACTAGTACAGACTTGCAATGTCCAACTTGATCGCTGTGACGAACGGGAGGCGGTACAGCTGACAAAGGATTTTCCCTTCTGCGCTCTACATTCCAATGATGCAATATTTCCGGCTTATTTGTAGTCTGTCAGCTGCAGAATTCGCCCCTAAGGTTCCATTAAATACATAAATAAATAAATAGTTTATTCTCGTCATTGCGAGGCGCACCAGCAAAAGCGTGATCATAGTAATACAGACATGCATGATGGTCAATTGCACGAATTAAATAAATAAATAAATAAATAGTATATGTTCGGTAAAACGAGGCACACCTGTAAAGGCGTGATCAAATATGCATACAAGCATAGCTTCTGCGGAATGTTAAAACATTTCGTTTTAATGAAAGGTATAAAAGAAAAGGTGTTGTCCGTATGAGTGAGCATACTGTCAGGTAATAGTCAGACCCAGGGACATTATGGCGCTGTGGCGCGTAAAAATACGTCAAAACACAAGTTGGGGGTAATTTCGCCAGGTAGTGATCCGTGAGCACAGGAACCTAAACAAGGTTTTGTTGCAACCAATAACCATTAGGAGATAGGGATGATCTGTGCTCCAACAAAGCATTCTTCTTAGCAGAATTAGTTGCACAGGTTCGATATAGAAGGCTGAGGACTGTGTCAGTGTGAAATGCTTAGCTGTGACTTTATTTTGTGGCGAGTCACATCCGCCACGTTGCTGTGTTGTTAAGCGGACATTTGTGGCTTTTTATAAAGAGAACGCTTGCCAGGCAAAAACCCACTACGTCCTGGAACACTGCCGTAGCTTCCGTTGAACAGTAGTGCAAGTCGGTTATGCATCGTATAGACCGATTTTGCGTTCTATTATTCGCAGTCGGTTGACAGCCAAAATTCTTCGTTGGTTGGCCGAATGGCTTAGTACTGATACGGCAGCAGTCGTTGGGGCCGGTCAATGATGCAAGATTCGAAGAGTCGAATGATAATGATGCAGGTGAGTAAACACATTATTAATAGAGGCCGGCTCTTCTATTATATTCTTGCTCGGCTCGCAAACCGTGTCCAGCTATCCACGCTGGACTTGTCATGAGGTCGGTGAGTGAAGTTGTTTCTTGTGGCTGATTATGTCCTTAATAGGTAAAAACGCCATTCTCTGCAAATTAAATTTGGGATTCCTGCAGATGTAAGTAAGTGTAACTGTTTCCATAGCCAAGTACTTTTCACACATCATCGTCGT
>CALYDF020006413.1:0-13575 GCA_944474145.2 Dicrocoelium dendriticum
GTTTCTTTTCAAATAAGAGTAGAGCATTTTGGGCGCGATTCTGGAGCGTTTTGCCAAGGATAGTTCGTGTTTTTGGCCTTTCTGGTGCTTCATCGCGACACAAACATTTCTGACAATCTTGTAGGGAAAGGGGTCGAGTTCTGAATGAGATTGCCTAAAACGGTCCCATAATTTGCGTATTCTATTCATAGTTGACCTGAACTCTCGATCCATCCAGGTGGACCTCTAGTGAAGGACTTTCACTGGGAGAAAGGAATGACCTGCTCAATTAACCACGTCATTTTGGAGAGTGCAAGATTCCATGCCTCGTCGAGGTGAATGCGTTCAGGGATACCCCAATCCGTAGTGCTTGCGGCCGTGTTCAGACGGAGTGGATCGGCAAGCCAAAAATTCCGACGGTGACCACCGTGGCTATGGAGCGTAAGACGGCGAGTCCAGTAGAATGGAACAACACAATGATCGCTCTTGGCTATGGGTTAAAGAACGGTTAGATGCGTGACATCCGAATCTGCCGGGGAGCGCACGAGATGTAGAATGAGCGGGGTCTGGTCTGGGACAATACGGGTAGGCGTCAAGACGTGTTGAACGAGGCTGCAGTCGAGGGCGGTTTTAAGCGATGTAGCACCGAAGGAGTCAGACCGGCGATCACAAAGAAGTAGGTCCCGATCGATACCCGGTACATTGAAATCCCTCTAGATTAGACGGCCTTTGTGTCCACCATACATCCCTATCGATCCAAACAAACGCGCTCCGGGACCCGCTGGCCCTCTGTATGCGAGACCGACCAGGAGAACTCTGCATCCGTCACGAACCCGGCACCAGAGGGCGTCGAAATTGTCATCTTGGTCTCTGATAGCTTCAACCAAATGTACGTTGAAAGCTGTCTTCCTGTAGAGAATTACGCCACCACCTGACCTCACTACGTGGCGATCGGACCGGGAGTGATGGTATCCAGGGATAGACACTTCCGAGTCCGTGATATCTGAGAATAGCCAGGTTTCGGTGAAAGCCATCAGGTCAGGACGAGTCTCCGAAGTAAGCAACTGAATTTCATCCAGTTTATTCCTTAGGCTGCGTACATTGGCAGATAGCACGCGCAGTCCGTTTATATGCTTTACTGTCTGGGGGTGCCAAGCATCGGCCTCCAGCGCACTCTTTTGCCCTTCCGAACTACACAAAAGTCCACGATAGTAGGTCGGTTGCACCACTCGCCCGGCGCGTTCGGAGTTCCTACACAGCGTCCTTCCTTTTAATTCGGTCCTCGGGAGAGGTCTCGTAACACGTAGAAAGGTTCACCTTTGAGACGTGGAGTCCGTCGAAGGATGCGCGCGCACTCTTCTTCGTTTTCGCATACAATCTTGAGGGGCCGAGCCTTGGAGGAATTTTCCTGCTTCTTACCTTGACGGCAGGCAGAGACAATGTTTATTCCTCGTTCGCCTGCATCAAGCATTAGGGAAACCATCCGCACGAGCAGTACTCGATCGTCCAACATCAGCTCCGCCGAGGTAGCCCTGTCCGATTCCACCCGTTCACGATGATGAAACAGCGGTCACGAAATGGCTGAATGCGCTCTGGGATTGGTAGCTTAAGGGGTGATGGATTTTCCTTTATCACTTTTCCGGCCCAGAAATTCTGTTGAGAATTAGCTTCATTTGTGACTGAGAAGATAGTAGCTCCGGCTTATTCAAAGACTTAGTCTCGGCAACACAATTAACTGGACCTTGGCCACACGAGGCTAAGGTCGCTTGCTTCTTTACTACGGTTGCATACGACTTCGTCGAAGGCTCAACAGACCGGACGTATGTCAATGGGTCCGAGTGAGAAGTAGGCAGGGCTGGGGTGGCCTCGACTTTTGAAGCGTCGCTGGAAGACGTGATTCTCCGCATTCTAGCAGGCCTAGTAGAAGGAGCGCAAGAACGTCTTTCAGGAGGCTGATATGGCGTACGTCTCGCCAACGCAGCAGCATCGAAGCAATATCGGCAAATCTCTAGCAAACCATTGTGCTCAGCATAGGTCTTGAAGAAAAGTTCAGTAAGCTGCGAGCAACGCTTTTTGCCACCTGCCCAGAGTTTTCAAGCAATGCACTAATTACGCTTAGGCACCACTTCGCACACTGCAATCATTGTGAGTTAGACACAATCACCTGATCCCAGAGCAAATTCGACAACGGTTAAATGTTGTCACGAGTGTTTCGTCAAACACTGAGCTTCGCAAGCTTTCACCTAAAAAGCTCGATCCTTCTTTTGCATGCCAAAACATCGACTTGCACGCCAAAAAGTCGAGTTTGTTTATAGTTCAGGTATACTCTGACCAGGCGTCATCAGAGCATCGCTGAGTCGTTTCCAAACATATGGCGTGCTAACTATCAGGCAATGCGTATCAAGGCTTCTGGGTGGCGTGGCGAAACCTCGGTGGTTGATACGGTTCAGGCGGCCTGGGATAAATTTAGGTTTTATCTCGTAGAAGTGTCTATTCCCTACATGCCGCTTGCGTGGAGAAAGGAGACACGAGCGCGGCCGCCGTGGATAGTTACCACTGGCAAGTACCTGCTCCAGAAGCGTTCTAGGTGCTGGAAGACCTACCGTGCGGCTCAATCAACTAGCACCTATGATAGATACCGGGAGGCTAGAAATAGGTGTAAACAAAACTTGAGGAAAGCTCGTCTTTTGTACGAAAAAAGTTGGCTGCCGGAGCTTCAGAAATCCCGACAAGTTCTTCGCTTAGTTTAAGAGACTCTGTAGTTCAAATTCGCTAATCCAACTTTGATGCGGGCCGATGGAAGTTGTGCGTATGCGGACTCAGATAAGGCTCGTGTACTTGGGGAGCAGTACGCAGGGGCTTTTGTACGTGAGGCCGCGTTGACTAGCGTTGAACTTGTCCCCAGAGTACCTGAGGGTTCTTATTTAGCTGAGCTTACTGTGGTGGAAACGCGTCCTTAAACTGTTGTAAGGAATGAACCGTTCCAAAGTAGCTGGACCTGATTCAAATCACGCGAAGCTTCTGCATGAGTTGGCGGTGGAACTAAGTGGACCGCTGACGATAGTATTTCAGAAGTCCCTTGACAGCTGTACATTACTTTCTAAATGGAAGAAGGCTGTCATCTGTCTTCACAAATGGCGACAGGAGTCTGGCAGCCAAGTATAGGCCGATTAGTCTGACTAGCGTCGTGGTCAAACTGCTTGAGAAGCTGGTGAGAGGTTCGTTGGAAGGTCACCTGAATAGATTTAATCTGCTCAGTAGTGCACAACACGGATTCTGGAGGGGGTTTTCGTGTCTTAAAAATTTGTTGGTTGCTCGTGAAGGTTGGGTCGAGGCACTGAACAATGGCCACGAAGTGAATGTGCTTTTCGTAGACCTCCCGAAAGCATTTGATAAGGTACCGCACTTGAGGTTATCACAAAAGCTGAGCTCCTACAGCGTATCTGGCCGCGCCCTTCATTGGGTATCTGCGATCTTGCAGGGAAGAGAGCAGTGTGTACTTGTGAGTCGCGGCCTATTATTTAGGCAAGCGGTCCTTAGCGGTGTCCCACGGGGCTCGGTCCTTGGACCGATGCTGTTCTCCATCTACCTAAACGACCTCCCTGGAGAGCTTTTAGTCTCATCCCTATTGTTATAAATAAACAAACCTTTATTCTCGGCTATGCGAGGCATGCCAGCGAGGGCAAGATCAAATAAGTGCATTTATACAGACGTGTCTTGGCAATCGTAACCGTGACAATCGGTGACTGTTCAGACATTCGTATTCAAAACTGAACAAATAGGACAAAAATAAAAATGAAGCTAGCCCATTGTCTATAGGGAGCCCATTTTCTATAGGGAGAAGGCTTGCCAGACCAAAACCCACCCCGTCCTGGAACACTGCCATCGATGCATTCGAACGACAAGCTGCAATTGGCAATTGATGGATTATTGGTTCTCTTAGTCGCAGTCAGGATACGACCATAATTTTCGCTGGCTGATGCATGATGGACGCGGGACTATGTCATCCATGGTTCCTGTCACTTCCTGACGGGATGGTACGGTAGGTAAACTATAAATTAAGCATGTTGGAATGTTTTGTATTTGTTGTCGGTAGAACCGCGTAATGTCTCCGAGGGTTATCCAGTAAGGGATTGTTGAACCAAATATTTGAGGATGGAGAATGGCCAAACGCAATCGTTCATACCCAAAAAAGCTGCAAGTTGTCCGGATTAATGAACCGGAAATCCTCCCAGGCTAAGTTTTGTTGATTGGAGACACTGGCATCCACGACCATATGGACGGTAAAAGTAGTGTGGGCTGCTCCAGATGTGGTAACTGAAAAGAATTTCAGTAGTGTAAAGGGCCGAACCCATTTGTTCTTGCCACGGTGAAAGTATTGTGTGTGAAAGAATTGTGTTGGGATAGTTACAAATTAGGTGCATAGCACATGCAGTAAAGTCTGCCCTCCGGTCAGATGAAATGTCCGCGTTGACATTCAATGTCAGCAAGTAAACTCCGAGTGGAAAGTAAGTGAAGAAGAAGTGAGCTGAACCCAGTTGTTCAGGCCTGAATATGGTGGCATCCCACCAAGATAACAAATGAGGGTTTTTCCATTCGGTAAGTAACAAGGCAGCGTAATAAGTATCCATCAATTTCCAGATAAGGGGACATGGTGCTTCGTTGAAGGGTTAAGGTCGAGGCAGTGGACGTACCCTCGTTTTATGGTCACCGGTTCTGTGGAAATCTCGGAGAAAAACACAACGAACAAAGCAGCCACACAAACGGACAACGATGCGTTCGGAACACAGAGAAAAAGATCAATCTAAAGTGCTTTAACTACTGAACCTCACGTTGTATATATCATTATAAACTAAATAACCCATATACATGTGTTCCATAAAAATTTAGATTAGCCGTACCGTGAACAGTGACGCTGATGGCTTTAAGCTATGGAACGTTGTAAATGTTCCTGGGATTCTGAGGCCATACAGCATGCGCTTGACAGACTATGGGGCTGGTCTACTTTGTGGCTACTGCCCGTTAATCAGGCTGTGTTCCGTCCTTCGTATAGGAGCAACTTACCCGCCTTCGAGCTACGTACTCGGTGGGATCGAACTCTGTTCTCTCCAAATAAGTAGACCTAGGCCTCGTCCATTCCTCATCTTTGCATTCTGGGGACAACTGGAAGAAGGCCGCTAGTAGGGTTTTCAGGATGCCATGGTTAATCCGCCGTTCTTTCGGGGACTTAACTGTCGACATATTTTTGAAGCTCTTCTCAGCTTTCGTTCGGCCGCATCTGGAATACTGTGTCCAGACTTGCCAGCCTTGTTGGGGACAAAATGGAGCTCGAGATGGTTTTGAGAGTAGGTACCAAATTGGTCTAGGGGTTACGGGGGCAATCGTACTCCAAACACCTACTTAGCTTGGGTACATATTCAACGCACTACCGACGGCTCCGAGGAGACTTAATCCTTACTTACTGCATTTTAACAGGGAAGGTTGGACCGGACTTGAGCTAGCTATTTATGCCGGCTAGGTTGACTTGTCTTCGCGGTCATCCCATGAACCTACACAAGCCAAGCTCTGACGGGATAGGGGCGGAAACTCGGTTATCGCGTAGAGTTATCCAGCGCTGGAACTCGCTTCCAGAAAGTGTAGTCAGTGAGCCTACGGTTAAGGGTTTCGAGTGTCAGTTAGACGCTCCTTGCTGGCAACACGAAACCTTTCCTTCTTCTACCTATATCCATCCCCCAACTTTTAGTCCGTGTTCTGTCATTTCCTTCACACTTTGGTGTTATCCTTCCTGTAAACGACGTTCATTCGCCTTTCTCTTCCATTTTCTTTCTACTTCTTTCTTACTTCGAGTGACCTACACAGTATGGTCTGCTAGAGCAGGGAACGTGGCAGTAATTGGTTTACTAGGGAGTGTTTCGGGTGTTTCGTTTTAGATTTATCAAGACCTCCAACACCATTTCTTTCCCTGGCTCAACGATCCGCTTAAGAAGGAAAACT
This sequence comes from Dicrocoelium dendriticum, assembly GCA_944474145.2. Lineage (NCBI taxonomy): Eukaryota > Metazoa > Platyhelminthes > Trematoda > Plagiorchiida > Dicrocoeliidae > Dicrocoelium > Dicrocoelium dendriticum. Next base: position 5,974 of record CALYDF020006413.1, read on the forward strand.
CAAGGGATGTTCCCATTGTTCCAGTCCTGGTGTTTGGAGGGGTATTGACAGTGGCTGTAGGCGTCACAAACGGAAGTCACCTTTTATACCGCGTGTGGTGGAGTTTGCTGGTCCCAGCATGATATTACGGCAATTGAAATTTCCTACCCTGTAAACAAGAACTTCCGCTCGTCACCGCACAAACACATGGCGTACAAGGAGGGCAACGGCCGGTGAAGCTGCGGACAGGGGGTTTGGGCTGTGTGTTAGCAAGAGGATGATGACTCCGGGAGCTGCGAGCAAGTGGATTGGATAAGTTGCGACGTATTCGGGCGATGGTTTCATCAAAGTTATTCGGGATACCACGGTGCGCTGGCATACACATGTATGCACTGCTGCGTGTATGTCAAATTTGAGGTGCATAATGTTGTTTTTCTTTAGAGCTTCAAATGACGGCAAATTGAGTGTTGCGTCGTAAACCTTTCCCTTGGGATTTCCCTTCCAATCGTAAGTGTGAATGTTGCACACTCGCTTCACGGAACAGCTATATTGCTTTACAATTTTGTATGCATTACCATTCTGCAATCATTACTCCTCGCAGGTTCCTGTGGTTTCTCATTAAAGTGCTGTGCCCTTTACGTGCTAAGCAGCGCCGTGCATACCGCAGACGGACAATAGGCTTGTAGATACTGACCTCAACTGACGCATGGCACACGTCACAGCTGCCTGCTTCAACTTGTGGTTTCTTTGGCGACAGAAGTTGGTGCTGGGCCATGTGAAAGACCGTGTTTAAGAGGCCTCAGTGAGGGATCTCATGCTATAGCTTGGGACCTGAAACGGTCTGTCTATGTTACGTGCTTCAGGTAACTGCTTGCCTGTTTCACCATGTTATACTTGCGTAACACTCTTTGAAAGGGTGTTGCGGTAGTCACTGAATCCCTGCGGCAGTGTTTCCTCCGCTTCTTCAATCAACCAAGCACTTGTCATAGGCGGCAGCTTGAGATGCGTACAGGTGGTGAATAAGGAGTTCATATGCATGCAGGGCAATGTATGCAAAATGTAGTACCAATGGACTTGCAAAGATTTCTGCTGTCCTGTGAAGGCCATACTTTTGACTAGCGATAGCATCACGTGGGATTGCATTTAATGCCGCGGTTGTCTTTGTAGGATTATTTATGTGAAACCGCTGCTCGGCGATTACACGCCTCTCTCAGATGGAATGCGCAGCAGCAGTGGTCTAATTGTGTGGAACACCTTTGCCACTAGGTGGCAACTGCTGCGGTGGAAACCATTGGGCGCGCAAAGCGTAAGCAACCTTATTGGTTTGAAGAGAACGATGCCACCGTGAACGCAGTGGTGTGTGCAAAGGATGTGTTATTCGCTGCATGCTTCGCAGACTCCAGAGACTTGGGGAAGAGGAGTCCGTTTCGCAGAAATCGCCGGCCATTGAATACCCCGCTCCGTCTCATTACAGTCGCGCGGCAGAAGGACAAGGCGATGCCGATGGACTGCCACCAGGACTCTATAAAGGCGGTATATGGACGGAGGTTGAAGCCGCTGAGGACGCAGATGGATTGTACTTACCACGCAACCTGTACACAGACTTCAGAGGTCATGCGGATAAGGCTTAAACACTTGTACTGTCGCTTGAAACACCCGTTCAGAGAGCGACTGGCCTACATTGAACGGCCTCAAACAGCACCTCGTGAAGCGTTGTCTGGCAGACACGCTGACACGGGATGGGACGCAGAGAACGCAACTGCTCAGCTGCCAAACCCCAAGTGTGCCTGTGCGTACGGGATCCGGCATGAAGAATCGAAACACGGCGGACCCACGTTGGTGACTTCGTTGCACTATTTGGTGCAACGCGTATGGATTGCGGAGGAGTCGGCTCCTAAACTGAAGGGTGCCCTGGTGCTGGCACTGTACAAGGGCAAAGGGTGCACGCAGTGTTACACGCATTATCGTGGCATCAACGTGCTGAGTTGGGAGGGCAAGGTGAATACCCTATTCATGCTAACCAGCCTACTCAGTGAGGTTGTAAAACGTAACGCGGCGGATGATCAGTGCACCCGGCCACTTTTCCAGGTAGTCGTTAATCGTGCGCAAGACGTGACCGACTGTCATAGCACTCATGTATCGACGGTGGCTTGCGCTCCCTCTGTAACGGAATCCGAATTTGGACTTGCATACAGTGTGATAGACAGGCGCATAAAGATTGGTGGATTGCAAGAGTTGTTGGCGGAAATCGACGTGAACGTCCAAAGTCTCTTCTCTCACGGATATCCGCAAGCGCTGAATATTTTGCATAATTTTGGGAATGTTGTCTCCGTTTAGTTGGATTACAACATTCGCCGCGACACATCGGTTTTCAAAAAGTAAACCACTGTCCACCGGAAACCTGCCACCTTCATTGGGAAGTCAGTGTGAGAATGAGGTGCACATCCTTGCAGCGGGCCCCGTTAAAATATCGGCCAACGTTTTGGAGCGCGTTATGATAGATGGCACTCAGGAATCCATTTCAGGCCCGTCAAATTCCGCTACGGTAATCACCGTGGAGGATCCCAAGCATCGCAAAACGTGCGTGTAAATAACTAAATAAATAAATAAATAGTTTATTCTCGACTATGCGAGGCACGCCCATAAAGGCATGATCAGATATGTATAACTGTACAAACATTTTATGGCAACTGTAACAATGACAGTAGAAAATTGTTCATATGTCCATGATTGGAACAGTACAATGGTGAAAATGCGAAACAATAATTCGGCTGTCATGAGATACGGGACCTTAGCTAATAATAGATTGAGAATCCTGAATGATCCATTGGAAGGTAATGGAAGAGCACCATCTAGATATATGCCGATAGAGTGAGTTTGTGCACAAGTATTGCAAAGGTCAAAGTATCGTAGGAAGTAAAAAGACGACAGTATATGCAGAAGTTCCAGAGTAACGAACCTATCTAGAATTGTGACGCGAGTTGACCTGCCAGTGTGAAGTTATGGGCTGTGACTTTATTCGGTGGCGAGTCACATACGCCACGTTGCAGTGTTGTTGGTAAATGGACATTTGTGGCCTTTTATAGGGAGAACGCTTGCTAGGCGAAAACCCACCACGTCCTGGAACACTGCCGCCAATCCGTTGAAAGGCAAATTGTAACTGGCTATGTTTCTTGCCGAACGCTTGTTCGCTCGGTTATTCGCAGTCAGGTTGGGTCCCATTTTCTGCCGGCTGGTTGCCTATTGCGTTCCTGGGTCCTGTCCATTGGTAGGTCGGGAACTAGGCATTCATTTTAATTATGATGTGTTGCTCCATTGCAGAACCATGTGAAGTCTTCTCTGGTTGTGTATATTTGCCGGGGAGCGAAGAATTCGTGTCCAGCTACCCTCACTGGACATCGGTGGTTGGGTGCAGATGGTTAGAATGGAAGTGATGCCATGGTCCAGGTAAGTTCTTGTTGGTTATTTCGTCCCATCCCAGACGGAGGCAGTTCCTCAGTTCAATCCCGAAGCTGTCCGATGTTCACGACCTCAGAGAAAAGGGAGAGAGGAACAGGCCGAGAGAAGACCGAAAAGGACAGTCAATGTACCTAGCATTGGAACAAAATCCTACTTTAAGACATTTATTTGAGACAACTAGTTTACAATGTGTAACAGATATTACGCCAAAGATGTTTTCATTACGCAGAAGGCGTAGCCTAATGGTAAACTACTTTCATGTGCATAAGGATAAAGAGCAGGATTCCGGTAAGAAATTCATGAGGTATAAGCTAACGATGTTCGAATTCTACCTGGGACTAGAAGGTTCATGTGTAGTCACGATTGGTTGTTATCGGTAACCAAAAGATACAGTGATGATGTGGCCGTATTTATTTATGCTCCACGGGATAAGGATTACCTAAGATACAATAGCTATAGTGTACATGCGTATATGAAGATAGGAAGCTGAGCATACCAGAAGCAGGCTAAGATTAAATGGATATGAAGGGAAGACTAAGTGTTGAAGGTAAGACGATCAAGAGATAGCGATAATGGACCGGGATTCAGTGGCCAAAAGTGCCGGTTGGGTTAATCATTCTAGTTACTATGGAATAACTACAGTGTCAAAGGATAGGACAGCAAACCAGCTGATCTACGAAGAACTATACCAAGAGAATAAACATTCTACGGAAGGACTGACCATTAGCGAGCTACGGGTGTTAGCAAATAGAGCCTACAGCGACCAGCTGCTGCTGAGCAGAGATAGTAGCTATAGGGAAAGATGTCCCACAGGCTGGTGTAACCATATTATTAAGAGGTTTGACCAAATGCTGGATCCCTACAGTTTCAATACGTAATTGAACGAGCGAGCGATTACAGAGAAAAACCTTCCAGAAAAAAAGTAACAAAGCAAAATAGTGACTCCATCCTTACGTGGGGACAACAATGACTGGCTGCTATCAAGAAGAGTTGACGCGAGTAAGATGAACGACGGATAACGGCGCGCTAGTAGAGATGAATGGCCAGCAATAGAGTTCAGATTAAGCCTTCAGTAACTAGTACATCCTACGGTGGCACAGAATAGGTCAACAAACCAGCTGAGCTGTGACGCAAACAATCCAAGAGAATGAACATTGTAGGAAAGGAGCGGCTCATAGAGAGCTCCGGATATCCGCAGTTTTAAATGGAAGCTAGGGCGACTAGCTACTGCCAAGCAGAGATAGTGGCTATAGTGAGGGATGTATCAATGGCTGGTGTGGCCACCTCATTAACACGTTTGACCACTATTGGAAACCTACAGTTTCGATAAAGAAAGCAGCATGCGAGCAAAGCTCAGAGAGACAGACGTCAGAGGAAAATGAAGGCTGGGGAGACAATTAGTTGCTCCTTGTAAGATGCATGGAGCCAACAATGATTAGTTACTGCCAAGAAGAAGATTTCACGCGAGTAAGACGAACGACGGGTAACGGCACTCTAGGAGAGATGAGAGGTCAGCAATAGAGTTCGGATTAAGCCTTCAGTTACTAGTAGACCACTACTGTATACCAGCTGGGTGGTTCGGGTTTAACCCGTTCCAGCAAATAGTTCGGCGGCAGTGTTTCAGGACGTGGTGGATTTTCGCCTGGCAAGCGTTCTCTCTATAAAAAGCCACAAATGTCTGTTTAACAACACTGCGACGTGGCGGATGTGACTCGCCGCAAAATAAAGTCACTGGCCCGTGGATATCCGGAAAGTGCTATCCAACCCACAGACATCAATCGCTTATGCTCACATTCCTGAGGATAACAAACAGTCAAAAATGCTCCGGCATATTCAAAGACGCAAGCTACATTGATACAAAATTACATACGTATATACACCCATACACGCTATATGTCCGGAAAGTGCTATCCAACTCGCAGATATCAATCGCTTATGCTCACATTCCTGAAGATAAGAAACAGTCAAAAATGCTCCGGCATATTCAGACACAAGCAACATTCATATAAAATTACATACGTATATACACTCACACACTTACATACACTGTTATACCAAACGTACTTTTTGTACCTTTTTGATCACACTATGTTAGCTAAGCATGATCATGCCTGTAAAGGTGTGCCTCGCCTTGTCGAGAATAAAAGTTTATTTATTTTATTTATTTAACATGCGATCAAATCTTAGAGAGACAGACGTCAGAAGAAAATGAAGGCTGGAGTCAAGGAGTAGCTCCCTGTAAGCTACATGGAGCCAGAAATGACTAGCTACTGCCAAGAAGAAGATTTCACGCGAGCAAAACGAACGAGGGTTAAAGGCACTCCAGGAGAGAGATGAGGGGCCAGCAATAGAGTACGGATTAAGCCTTCAGTTACTAGTGGACCACTACTGTATACCTACAATTTCCATGAAGAAAGCAACATGTGAGCGAAGCTTAGAGAGACAGACGTCAGAGGAAAATGAAGGCTGGATAATCAATTAGGGGCTCCTTGCAAGGTGCGTAAAGCTAACAATGACTAGCTGCTTCGAAAAAGAAAATTTCACTCGAATAAGATGAACGACGCATAACGGCGCGTTAGGAGAGAGATGAGTGGCCAGCAATAGAGTTCGGATTAAGCCTTCAATTACTAGTGGATCCTACGGTGGTACAGAATAGGTCAACAAACCAGCTGAGCGGTGACTCAAACAATCCAAGGAATCCTTGATCCATCGTGTAGTAACCCCGACTCTCGGTACCAGCATTATGTGCCGTACGCATCTTTTGCTGCCGACCACTACGATCATGAGATGCATAACGCAGATTAAACGTGGGGCAACCGTGAGTGCAATTGGCCAGTTTCCAACAGCGGTTGATGAATCATGTCTGCAGGAAGAGGACTCTTTAAACGCGCGGTGGCGACGTTTCCTTTGTGATGTGTGACATGCTCATGGTGGTTCCATCAACATTGCGCGTCAAGTGATGCTGAGGATACGTATGAATGCAACTACCTGGGAATTGGTCTCGGCGCCCTTGGGATCGAAAACGAGATCATGCACCTTATAACGAAAGCTCGAAGTTGTTTTGCCACACTGCACCACCTATGGCGGCGGCGCGACGTCACTTCCGCCCTATAGGTTAGAGTGTACAATGCAGCTGCAAGTTCGGCCTTACTGCACGGCTGAGAAAACTGGCCCCTTAGATCAGGAGATATAAAGAGGCTAGTTACCTTCGACCATCGGTGTCTTTCAAGTTTGCCTCACATCTGGTGAGAACCCGGCGTGAGCAACGAGCTTGTTCGACGCCTTGTTTACGGCGCAGGAAAAGGAACTGAACCTTTCTGAACCGTTATTTCACTCACCATTCTGCGATGGCTCTGCCACGTGCTGCGCATGCCAGCCCACCGACTCCCGCCACTTGCCTTGTTTGTTCACATGGCGTGTGGATTGATCAAGATGAGTGGTGGCTCAGCGATGACTTGCTCGAGAGGAAAGAAAACCCACGCTTTGTGTTTGGCCCCGGTTGGGTCCATCGGTAGCCATCTACAGGAGGATGCCAAGCGTTACTTCGGCATCCGTTGTGTCTGTCCGAACATAGGATCCATGACTCACGGTGTTGTCGATTTAATGTTGTCATGTTTGTCCTCGTTATTGGTAGCGCGCCTCTGGAGAATCCGCTGCGGAAATAACTGGTGAAGCTATAAATAAATAAATATTTTATTCTTGAATTCATCGAGCCATACCCCCTCAGGTATGATCGAAAGTAGGAAATCAAAGTGGGAATCATTCAAGGCTCTGGGTGCCGGTGCATTGGGTTCCTGTTAACAGCCTTTTGTGTTCCACTCTGTCGGTGTAGGCATATCGTTGGAATGCTTGTGCCTAAAAGTGTTCCGGTAATAGTTGTCCGCCTAAAAGTAACCTTTGCTTTGTGGCTTTTTGAACTGCTGTGAATGTGTGCCAAATATATGGGTGATACGATACTATATCTCAGCCTCCACGAAATCTTTGCCCCCGCATACATACTCCGTTGCACCTCCGGCAAGTGTATCAGCGGTTCACATGTGGCTTTTTGAACTGCTGTGTATGCGTGCTACCTATATGGGTGTTACGACACTATTGCCCAGTCTCCAAGGAACCTTTCTTTCGGAACCTTGTCTATTTGTGGCGCCTACTTCAGTGGTCCGCCAC
>CALYDF020006414.1:0-13430 GCA_944474145.2 Dicrocoelium dendriticum
TTGAATCTCGAGGGAGAGTTGCGGATTATAGTAGGCGAGAACAGGTGCGTTAGTAATAAGTTCCTTGATTGCCTGGAAGGCCTCTTCTTGTTCTGCACCCCAATACCAGCTTTCGCCCTTATGAGTCAACTTCCTGATCGGGGTCATAACATCAGCTAACTTGGGCAGGAACCGGCTCAGATAATTGATCATCCCATTTAGCCTGCCAACTGCTTTCACATCTTTGGGGGACGGCATATCTCTTATAGCTCTTACGTTCTCAGGGTCTGGTTTTAGCCCTTCCGCGCTTAACACATGCCCATGAAATATAACCTCTGTACTGCGTAGTTCGATCTTTTCGCGTTTCAGTTTGATGTTTCTTTCAACACAACGTTGTAAAAAGCTACGAAGGTTCTGATCGTGCTCTCCACGAGTAGCGCCAAAAACCAACACATCGTCCGTTACGCAGCATACTCCCTGTAGATCGTCCAAAGCTTGCATTAGTCGCTTCTGGAAGATTTCGCTAGACACTTTCAGTCCAAGCTGTAAACGAAGCCAACGGAACGGCCCGAATCGTGTTCCGAATGTTGTCATGTAGCTTTACTCATCGTCTAGTGATGCGTGCCAGAACGCAGAGGCGAGGTCGACTTTCGTGAACACTTTAGAATTGCATAACACCGGCAGCATGTCGTCTAGTGTCGGCAACGTAAAATACTCTCTCTTGAGTGCGGCATTAAGCGGTTTCGGATCAACGCATATACGCAGCTCGCCTGACTTTTTGTAATAATCGCCACCTGGCTGACCCAATCAGTCGGTTCGTCAACTTTAGATATCACTCTCAGACTACAGAGACGTTGCAACTCATTCAAGAACTTTTCGCGCAAGGCAATTGGCACCTTCTTAGCTGGTAACGCCACCGGTGTTGCTAGCTCGTTTAACGATAAGTGAGCGGGTCCCTCGAACATCCCTACTCCGCCATCAAACACACTCGACGTCACACGCATGAACAAAACGTTCGTGGTTAAAAGAAACAAAACCAAAACGCTGAATAGAATCAATGCCCAGAATGGGCATAAGGTCTTCCGAAACAATCAGAAACTCCAGCGGGTGCTCTGTTCCTTCCTTTGGATTGACCGTCTCCAAAATGATGATGCCCTTCGGTTTCAGCCTTGAGCCGCTCCACATTTTGAGACACTTTTGAGTTTCTTCACATCGCACTCCCTTGCAGTATTTTTCAGGCAAGATGTTAACCGCAGCCCCGAAGTCTAGCTGAAAACGTACCGGTTGTCCTCGAACCAAAAGTGTTGCAAACACGCACTTGCTTTTCGCCCGGTCATCCATGCTGTTTATCAACAATTCTTGTTCCCGTTCTCTGGCATCGTCGGCAACCGAACTCACGCTGTATGATCTACAGCAACGAGCAAAGTGACCTTTCTTGGAGCACTTCATGCACGTCCGACCCCACGCTGGACAACTCTCCTTCTTCTTTTGGTGCCTGCGGCCGCAAAACTGGCAATCAGTTACCTGTTCATCGGGTGATCTCGGGATACGTCCCTCGGTTCGGGATACTGCGAACAACTCCGTATTCTTTTCGGCGCGCAGATGTTCTACTTGCTGATCTGTTCTGGCCTCACTGAGGCAGATGTCGACACACTGTTCCAGTGACAAGTTCCTTTGTCGCAGAAACCGGCGTGTGAGTTCATCGTTCCTTATCCCAATAACGATGCGATCCCGTATTAGTGACTCCTTCATGCACCCACAGAAATTGCAAGTTCGTGCCAGGAGCTTCAATTCTGTGATGTATCTCTCGAACAACTCCCCCGGTAAACGATCGCATCCAAAAAAACAGATATCGTTTGTAGGTCTCGTTCACGCGCGCTTCGCAGAACTCGCCAAATGCCCGCATCACTTCGGATAGATCCGCCTTCTGACCGCCAAACTTCAGTGTTTCAAGAACCCTCATTGCATCGTCACCAATAACGTGCCTAAACATTTCGAGTTGGTAGTTCATCGGCTGGGCGTCCAGCTGAGTCAATGTTGCGAAATCCGCCCACTTGCTCTTCCAAATCCGCCAACTGTCTGGAAGAGAACTCTCAGTCATCTGCAAAGGGGATGGAAACGGAATCGCCGGTTGACCTCCAACTGCAAAATGCATCTTGGGCATCGGTTTCTTTTTCTCCTCTGTCACCATGTTATGTGACACCGATACGAACAAAAAGTCACGATGGCGGCGGGCGGAAAACAGGCGTTTATTCCGTATAGTGTAGCCTATTTAAAGGAAATAAACACTGTTAATCTTCGAGCCTTCTCAGTGGGTCTCCTGTTGCTCGGCTCACTTCATTGGTTGCGTTCCCCTTTAATTTCATTGGGTTATGTTATTCTTCTTCGGTCGCTGTCTTCCTGTCTCGCGCAATGATCACGTCTTTCGTGCTCGGCATCTGATTGGCCGGATTTCTTTGGACCGCTCATATTTGGCTTTGCACTCTGAAACTTGCCATTAATAGCGATTCTCGAGTTGCCAGTGCGCCCTCTATGTTCTATTGTCCAATCCGGTTTGTCGGTTTCTGGATACGTGTGCCACTCGTGATTCGCTGTCCAGCCACCGCTGTGTCTCCCGGTGGGTTCACGCGTTCTCTCGATCGAACTGATCCGCTGACTCCAGTAATCTGCGCTTAGGTGGCAAGGTCGAGCATACTGGACTGATTTCCTAAACCCCGTTACATCCTTTTCCTTTTGTTTTGTTAGGATTGCGCCGCAGTATGTCCCATACTGCTTTCCGCTGCGTGTGAGTTTCCTTCCTTCTGCAGAGGTGAAGCGTATCTGTCTTGGTTACTGTTGTCGGTTTTCCATCTGGGTAAAACGCGTACAACCTGCTTTCCGGACCTGTACTCGGTTCCGCTTAATTGTAGTGCCCCCAATCTTTACTTCGTAGCTTCTCTCTCCCTTGCGGCTCTGAATAACTCCCTTCCTCCAGTGTCCCTCTGATCTTGGTACTGGTTGCACCTACACTTCTTCTCCCACTGCTAGAGGTTGGAGTTTGCTCGCCCCGCGATGGTAGTATTTCTTTTGCCTAAGCATTCTGTTTCGTAACCGCTAGTGTATCGAGGTCGATGGTGATACTTCAGGTGTTAGCAGATTTGACGCAGTTGGTATCAACGTTCTTGTCCTCCGGCTGAAGAGTCGCTGCACCGGACTTGCCCCAATTTCTGTTGATGGCGTATTTCTGCGTTCCAGCAACATAATATAAGGGTCCTCATGAGTCTCCTTAGCTTTGGTAAGCACCTTCTTTGCTTCTTTTACCGCCGACTCGGCCTTTCGATTTGATTGGCTGTGATGTGGGCTAGTAAGCCGGTGATTGAAATCCCACTTTCTGCTAAACTCTCGGAACTCTGCGCTAACGAACTGCGGCCCGTTGTCCGAGACTACTACCTCCGGTATTCCGTGACGAGCAAATTGACTTCGTAGCTTATTCACCACTGCGTCTGTACTGGTCGTAGCAAGAGCATCGATTTCAAAGTAGTCACTGAAATAATCAACCAACACTAAGTAACTTTTCCATCGTGGATGAAGATGTCTACTGCAACTATCTGCCAGGGCCTCTCCGGAACGTCACGGAGCATCATCGGTTCTTTTGACTGACGTACGTCGTGTGTTTGGCATGCCAGACAATTTGAGACATAATCTCGTATTTGGCTGGTCACTCCCGGCCAAAACATTAGCTCTCGCGCTCTGGCCACAAAATTGTTGACTCCCAAATGTGCATAGTGGACAAGCTCTGTCATCGTGCGCTGCAAAGCTTTGGGGATTAGTATCCTATTGCCTTTGAATATCAACTCATCTTGGACAATGAGTTCATCACGCAGATGGAAAAACGGGGTCAGCTCTCCTGGTAGATCTTTCTTGTTCTTGGGCCAGCCACTTAGTATGGTCTGCCTCAGTAGCTTGCATAACCCGTCTTCCTCCGTGCACTGCTGGAGCTGTTACAGTCGCTCCTCGGTAACAGCGACTAGTTGTGCTGCATGAACGAAATCTGAATCTTCGTCTCCCTTTGGTGCGTCTGACAGATATGCCCTGGATAACGTGTCGGCGATATGCATTTCGGGACAAGGTCGACACACAATCTCTAGATCGTACTTTTGAAGGCGAATAAGCGTTCTCTGTAAGCGGCGGGGAACAACATGTAGCGGCTTGCTGGCGATGGAAACCAACGGTTTGTGTTCTGTAAACACTGTAGTGTTCCTGCCAAATGTATAGTCATTAAAACGTTCGACGGCGTAAACCACTGCAAGCATCTCTTTTTCTATCTGGGCGTAACGACGCTCGGTCTCTGTCAACGTCCTACTGCGAAAATCGATGGGTTTCCCACTCTGCATGAGTACCGCCCCGATACCAAATTGACTGCTGTAGCATTGAATCTCGAAGGAGAGTTGCGGATTATAGTAGGCGAGAACAGGTGCGTTAGTAATAAGTTCCTTGATTGCCTGGAATGCCTCTTCTTGTTCTGCACCCCAATGCCAGCTTTCGCCCTTATGAGTCAACTTCCTGGTCGGTGTCATAACATCAGCTAACTTGGGCAGGAACCGGCTCAGATAATTGATCATCCCATTTAGCCTGCCAACTGCTTTCACATCTTTGGGGGACGGCATATCTCTTATAGCTCTTACGTTCTCAGGGTCTGGTTTTAGCCCTTCCGCGCTTAACACATGCCCATGAAATATAACCTCTGTACTGCGTAGTTCGATCTTTTCGCGTTTCAGTTTGATGTTTCTTTCAACACAACGTTGTAAAAAGCTACGAAGGTTCTGATCGTGCTCTTCACGAGTAGCGCCAAAAACCAACACATCGTCCGTTAGGCAGCATACTCCCTGTAGATCGTCCAAAGCTTGCATTAGTCGCTTCTGGAAGATTTCGCTAGACACTTTCAGTCCAAGCTGTAAACGAAGCCAACGGAACGGCCCGAATCGTGTTCCGAATGTTGTCATGTAGCTTTACTCATCGTCTAGTGATGCGTGCCAGAACGCAGAGGCGAGGTCGACTTTCGTGAACACTTTAGAATTGCATAACACCGGCAGCATGTCGTCTAGTGTCGGCAACGTAAAATACTCTCTCTTGAGTGCGGCATTAAGCGGTTTCGGATCAACGCATATACGCAGCTCGCCTGACTTTTTGTAATAATCGCCACCTGGCTGACCCAATCAGTCGGTTCGTCAACTTTAGATATCACTCTCAGACTACAGAGACGTTGCAACTCATTCAAGAACTTTTCGCGCAAGGCAATTGGCACCTTCTTAGCTGGTAACGCCACCGGTGTTGCTAGCTCGTTTAACGATAAGTGAGCGGGTCCCTCGAACATCCCTACTCCGCCATCAAACACACTCGACGTCACACGCATGAACAAAACGTTCGTGGTTAAAAGAAACAAAACCAAAACGCTGAATAGAATCAATGCCCAGAATGGGCATAAGGTCTTCCGAAACAATCAGAAACTCCAGCGGGTGCTCTGTTCCTTCCTTTGGATTGACCGTCTCCAAAATGATGATGCCCTTCGGTTTCAGCCTTGAGCCGCTCCACATTTTGAGACACTTTTGAGTTTCTTCACATCGCACTCCCTTGCAGTATTTTTCAGGCAAGATGTTAACCGCAGCCCCGAAGTCTAGCTGAAAACGTACCGGTTGTCCTCGAACCAAAAGTGTTGCAAACACGCACTTGCTTTTCGCCCGGTCATCCATGCTGTTTATCAACAATTCTTGTTCCCGTTCTCTGGCATCGTCGGCAACCGAACTCACGCTGTATGATCTACAGCAACGAGCAAAGTGACCTTTCTTGGAGCACTTCATGCACGTCCGACCCCACGCTGGACAACTCTCCTTCTTCTTTTGGTGCCTGCGGCCGCAAAACTGGCAATCAGTTACCTGTTCATCGGGTGATCTCGGGATACGTCCCTCGGTTCGGGATACTGCGAACAACTCCGTATTCTTTTCGGCGCGCAGATGTTCTACTTGCTGATCTGTTCTGGCCTCACTGAGGCAGATGTCGACACACTGTTCCAGTGACAAGTTCCTTTGTCGCAGAAACCGGCGTGTGAGTTCATCGTTCCTTATCCCAATAACGATGCGATCCCGTATTAGTGACTCCTTCATGCACCCACAGAAATTGCAAGTTCGTGCCAGGAGCTTCAATTCTGTGATGTATCTCTCGAACAACTCCCCCGGTAAACGATCGCATCCAAAAAAACAGATATCGTTTGTAGGTCTCGTTCACGCGCGCTTCGCAGAACTCGCCAAATGCCCGCATCACTTCGGATAGATCCGCCTTCTGACCGCCAAACTTCAGTGTTTCAAGAACCCTCATTGCACCGTCACCAATAACGTGCCTAAACATTTCGAGTTGGTAGTTCATCGGCTGGGCGTCCAGCTGAGTCAGTGTTGCGAAATCCGCCCACTTGCTCTTCCAAATCCGCCAACTGTCTGGAAGAGAACTCTCAGTCATCTGCAAAGGGGATGGAAACGGAATCGCCGGTTGACCTCCAACTGCAAAATGCATCTTGGGCATCGGTTTCTTTTTCTCCTCTGTCACCATGTTAAGTGACACGGACACGAACAAAAAGTCACGATGGCGGCGGGCGGAAAACAGGCGTTTATTCCGTATAGTGTAGCCTATTTAAAGGAAATAAACACTGTTAATCTTCGAGCCTTCTCAGTGGGTCTCCTGTTGCTCGGCTCACTTCATTGGTTGCGTTCCCCTTTAATTTCATTGGGTTATGTTATTCTTCTTCGGTCGCTGTCTTTCTGTCTCGCGCAATGATCACGTCTTTCGTGCTCGGCATCTGATTGGCCGGATTTCTTTGGACCGCTCATATTTGGCTTTGCACTCTGAAACTTGCCATTAATAGCGATTCTCGAGTTGCCAGTGCGCCCTCTATGTTCTATTGTCCAATCCGGTTTGTCGGTTTCTGGACACGTGTGCCACTCGTGATTCGCTGTCCAGCCACCGCTGTGTCTCCCGGTGGGTTCACGCGTTCTCTCGATCGAACTGATCCGCTGACTCCAGTAACCTGCGCTTAGGTGGCAAGGTCGAGCATACTGGACTGATTTCCTGAACCCCGTTACAGGTGGCTAATCAAAGTGCCAAGAGACTGCGTCCAGCTTCAAATCTGACTCGACACGTCTGATAGATAGCCAGCGTAAAAGTACCTTCACTTCAGTTTGACAAATGTCGGTAGCTCCAGTTATGACGCCATGTGATTCACAGTTATAGGCTGACGATCAAGTGATTTAACACTTTTCTTGTGATGTTGCTCATTTGTTGAAAGCTGCCCGAAGTAGCAACACAAAGTACATCCAAATTGGGGAGCTGTGTCGGAAGGATTTGGTTGCTTCATTTAAACTATGTTCCTGGATAGTGAGCGGCGCTATATCACATCTAGTAACTTATTCACGATGATCGTTGCCTTTCTCCGTAGCTCACTGGTTTCAACCTCGGACTGGCAACAGTCGAGTTGCGGGTTCGAGCCCTACCAAGGGGCCGATGGAATGCGCACTGCTGACGAAACTACACTGATGATGAAACGCGCGTACAGTGCTTTTCCGGGCGTGTGGCGGCTGTCTGAGTGAGTCTAGATGTGACGAATTTCTACCTATACCATTCAACTCCCCCTACTACTCTTCTGTAAACTATGTTCCTCTAACTGCTCTCTGCAAGACACATCCTTAAGCATAACATACAGGCAAGGCTTGGCACACATGCTGGAAGCGCGATCTTACTGTATTCTAGATCTCACAATGTGTGGCGACAAAAACTGTCGAGAATATATATTTCGCCATTGGAATAGCACCGGAGTATTTTGCGGGGTTCATTGGATGCTATCGGCGTTTGACTGGTAGCTTTATCATGGTCTACTAGATTTTAAACAACACGAATCACCAGTGTTAGCAACTGTTAAAGCACAGCCATAACAGCAGACTGAGTGGCCTCTATCTCAACAGGGCAGAACGAAACACTCGGCTTGACTGCCGGCAGAACCGCTAAGTGTTTGTCACACATGGATTTCCTATAAACTGTTATTTTCGTCCCTACATTAGCTGCGTTCTAGGAGCATGCCGACCATACCTAACCTAAATCCTTGGCAGCATCTGATTCTGGATTTGCCTGCCACTGCGGTCTCCAGAAGACAGCTACAGGATGCCTGAGCCTACTGAGGGACCAAGAGTGGCTTGCGCTGCACCACTCAGCTCCATCCACCCATCCCATATCCAGTATAAACCCGAGGGAACGAGATCGGGAAGCATGTGGCTTGGAGCCACGTTTTATCAAAGCAGCCGTCCCACACCCCGTCAGCTTGCACATCAGCAGCACTACTGTTGACCTAATTTTGGTAACATGCGAAACAAACGTACACAACCGGTGGCTGGGCCGTTGCCCGTTTCATACTGTTTGGAGCCACTTTTTGCGCTTACCCAGCAATGAGCAAGCGTTTCTTGGAACCAGTATGATTGAACTTGTGATTGATTGGCAGCTAAGCACCTTGTCAACCTTCACATTAGGTGCAGCCGCAATGCGGATATCAAACAAAAGTAAACATTTGAAATATAAGAAAATGCAAACACTGACACAATCACAGGTCAGCTGTTGGGATGATATGGCACACTTGCCAAATCGACCGCATCTTCTGCCTAAGTTAGTAAATGGAATCGTATGCAGCGTAATTACCAAGCGCTGCGCTGATGAAACTTACCTATTCCGCTGACTCGTCGCTTCTTAGATCTTGCCTCATAGTGGCCACATTAGTGGCTAGCTAGGCCGGCTTAGCTGAAGTACTCGCAACCGCATACGCGCATAGTCGATTGTCTAGCCTACGTCGGTAGTGTCTCTTCCGTACACGGCGTTTCTCTTCCGCATGCAACAGTACCATCTCGTGCGCCTTGGCAACTCCTCTCTTAATGTGCTTACGCCATTGGCGGCGACTTACGGCCTTTGATTCCCAACACCTGACCTAATTGTCTCACGTATAACCTCCTGACCATTATCCAGTGGTTGTGTTGTTTACTAAACTGAGTAACTAGATCGTAAAGATTTCATCATCAATCGAGGTGATATTATCAGTCGAAGAGTGACGGTAGTTTCGTGGCAGGAGCTGATGGGAGGCACAATCCTGGGCAACTATCGTCAGCCACCACTCAGTTTCTTACATAGGCACATAGAGCTATTAATTAGGCTTTGCACTGATTAGTTCTTCATTCTTTTCTACGGTTATGCCCGGGTGATTACCATCGGCTGCACAACTATCGTTGCTATATGACTGGGAATCACGCGCTTGGATTGGCGGACTAGGCCTAGCTCAGTAGTCTGGGCTCATAGTGCCTGCCCAGTTCATTGTCTTGGCAGCGAATTTGGTTATCCTGAATATGAATCTTCCTCAGCCCACTGCATATTAGCCCTCTACTAGATTCATGTCAATGTGCAGGTAGATAGAATACTCATGGATAAGCACCCAGCTACTAGAAAATTCTTTACATATTTCCGTTCCTGCTTGGATCAGGACATCTGTTTTGTTCCAGTCGAATCTATGTCTTTCATCAAGCACTTGTGTGGAAACCAGTGGGGCTGCATAATGTTGCTCGTAAACCCAGTTGTGATTTGGATCCCCGTTCATTGTTTCCCACATTGTCCCACATTCACTTTTTACAATTTATACTTTCTTTGTATACACCTTTCTGCCGCTTTTGCGTTATGCGTTTTATTTTGAGGTTTGGAAAGTTTTCCTCAGAGTGCCGCGTGGCTTATGAGATGCCGCCTTATGTGGTTGTTTGCACTATCCAACAGTCATTTCAGATATGTTCAGCTTTTATGGGCTTATGGTTTAAGCATATGTTCAGAAAACTCCCTCGGTCGCCGTTGCTTTCAAGTGACTATCTCGCTTCTCGTTTATCATCCATAATGCTGCAGTGAGTTGCTTTTCTGTGAAACAGTATCTGTAAACAGCTTGCATCGTGACATTTTGGGTGGTTACTCAGAATCTGGTCAATGTGTGTGCAGTTTACTGTAAAATAATGTATACAAGTAACCGTTCATTGATCTGGTAACTAATAAACTCAAGAAAGGGAGCGTGTGTTCGTTATGCAATTCCAGGCTAAACTGGATGACGTCCATGGCGTTGTCAAGCAGATGGTGTGCAATCGGAACTTACCGTATTAGGGCCCAAGCACGTACTTGACAATTCCCGTAGGTTGGCAAAAATGACAACCACAAAATAGTGAAAAGAAAACCTACTGATAAAAATGAAAAGCGCTTTATTGGACTCACCATAGTGTTCACCTAGAGGCTGACCTCGTTTGTGTATGTTGAAGCTGGTCGGCGCACCTTTTATCACGTTATCTGCTTCTAGGAAGGACACAATGCGCGAAATAGTTCTGTTTAGCTAAAACTAATCGATGAGCAAGACGAGGGTAATCACAAACTCCGTCTGCTTACGTAAGTTGGGTTTCAACCGACCAGTCGCTGAAACCACTGCGAATTGGAGCATACGAGCAATGTTTCTTCCACTGAGGATCCCGACCGATTCCCGCGGGTGTTGAGACGTAGTGCAATCAAGGATATGCTTGACGATAAAGCTTTCAGGCAGCTTAGGGCTATTTGCCACCAGGTTACGTAGATGATCTAGAATCTTCCTGGACTACCCTCGCATTGTCCTGGTGAAATTTTCGATTAGTTTTGTTTAATCAAAACCATTCTACGCATTGTCTTAACGTTGTCTGTACGGCATACTGATTCCACAGGTTGTCTGTACGCAACTGATGAAAAGATGCGAAATATCTGAATTCAGATTAGTCCGTTAAAAAGTTGTATTTGCTTGCTATCTTGAAGTTGCTGAAGGGAAAATCCTGTATAAATTTTCACATGAATTTTTATTTATATTCAAATGCACTCTTATCTCCTTAGACATCAGTGGGATAAATCCACATAACTGACATCTAATAGTCTCCTTTGTAATTAGAATTTTACCTTCATTTGCTGTCCAGAGGTTTCCAACTTTCTTCATATACTCCTAAAGTTCTGTCATACATTACTTCATT
Organism: Dicrocoelium dendriticum; assembly: GCA_944474145.2. Taxonomy (NCBI): domain Eukaryota; kingdom Metazoa; phylum Platyhelminthes; class Trematoda; order Plagiorchiida; family Dicrocoeliidae; genus Dicrocoelium; species Dicrocoelium dendriticum. The sequence goes on from CALYDF020006414.1 coordinate 11,052, forward strand.
TGTTCTATGCGTAGGGTAGACGTGCTAAATACCTCAGTTATTGTGAGACGGTGGAGTGTAGCAAGATTTTCGAGGAGGGAAAATACATCCAGTTCCCGGTTGCGCAAACAACTCGCTTCACGGAACCAGGTGTGCTGACATTGGTCACACATGGCTCCGACATCGAAGCCTGGTGCGTGAAATAATGGTGCTGAGCAGTTTATTTGCTCTTCCTGTACCAAAGACAGGATGACGAAGCTGCGTACTATTCACGTACTGTTCCCACCAGACATAAGCCACACTGTGAAGGCACTGGTGGCCAATCGCAACTAAACTTTTACGTATGTGACTCTAACACGCCAGATTTCACAACAGTGCACAGAGTTGCATGTACAGTAGGAAGGTGGACTCTACTCTTCCGGGTCATATTGATGTCGTGACGAAGTAAGCTGAAGCACCTCGAGCTTTGGTTATACCGTTGGCCTTTTCATCTTCTATTTCGCAAATCCTGATATAGCTTGTCAAGTAGTTGAATTTCTGAACAGTTTCTAGTTGATCTCCACCGAGGATCAATGCACGGAACGATCCCTACCAATCTTGCAGCTTAGAATGCCTTTGCGAGGCGACAAGCAAAACCCGAAACGGCTTATAGTCAGTGCTACTTTGTCTGGTTCAGCTTGCCACGTTAGGGTGATAGCAATTGTATACACTAAATCTCGGAGTCAATCACCTGGAATCAGCTTCACACTTCCCAAAAGGTGTTCAGTGAAGGCACTTTGCACGACTTCGTGAATGGCATAATAGTAAAAGGTGGCAGCAGGCATCCATGTCTCACACTGCTGGAAATATAGAAGGACCAGAACGGTTTACCAAAATCTCCCAATCCGTCCGAAGAGCGTGCGATAAGCGCTCTCGTAATATCAAAGTATGTTTCAAGCACCCCTTTATTAACCAAACAGTCCTAAAGAACGCATGAATCCATCGAAGTAGAAATACCTGTAATTTTGAAGAACACGACTACGATGGGTCGCCCATATAAGGGGCGACGTTCTACCAACTGAGTTATTGTCATGACCTGATCAACACCGCACCGACTTCAATGAAATCCGGCCTGTTCTGCACGGGCAAGAGTCAATCTGTGATGAACAACTGAGACAATCGACTTGGGAGCGATGGAGATCAGACTGCTATCTTCGTGATTGCTGAATTCCTCAACTGGCTCTAGCTTGGAACTCTGGACCGTAAAGCAGCAGCTCCAGTTGATCAGATTAAATCATTCCCCTACCAGACAGAATAACTTAGTAGTTGCCAATGTGAGCGGTATTTTCCATCTCCGGCGCTGAAGTAGACCATCAGGTTCCACAGTCCCTTTAAAGGCAGGCAATTAGTTTTGCTCTCAAATGTTTGTGGCTACCATTATCCTCGCTTTAAGCCTAATGCGTCGGCAAGCCTCCACAGGTTTCAGGTCAAATGTGCAGGTTACCATATGAAACATACTGCCCTTAAGGTCTGATGAGAGTGGACCAGTGATAGTCACAGGTGATCCATGAGCACTTACTCAGCTAGGACGCCAGCCTACTTTTGATATGCATTTAGAACATCCGGCTTCACCAGTTGGCTACTGTCTATGCGCTCACAGCATCGCCGCATGCGCCATCGAAGCGAACTCTAGGATTGACACAAACGAGTGCGTGGTCAGAGTTTACGATAGTGATCCAGATCGTACGACAGTTTTGGGCACAGCCAACGGTAACTGATCGTGATAGGATCGATTTGTGTCCATGAGTAGTCCGAGGATTTTGGGCACCAAATCACCCTCCAGCTGGTGCTGTGTCGGAAGTTTGTGCTGGCAAGGAATAGAGGAGCAATTTCACGATCCGTGACAACCACTTTCTCTTTTCATTATGGGAGCCTGCATTACCATCATGCTAAGGCTCAGCTTTACACAGTTAGTCAACACAAGTATCTATATCACCAATCCCCACTGCAGTGTCCTTACCGTTTCGCTACTGAAGCTGCTCAGTCAGGTGACGGCAAAACCATCATTCACCGAATCCGCAATGCCGTTTGTGGGACGTAAGCAGTGATGACAAAAGAGTGATTACCGTTTCAGCCGCCTTCAAAACATCGTAGAGGCCAGTCAGTCAAACGACGCACGTCCGGCATTTGATTGACATCTAATCGATCAGGGCAGTTTCAGTCCGAGGGCGCATAGCAAAGGCCGCCCAGGGTTGACACGTAATTAAAGCTGCATCATCTCCAGAGAAGCACAATGAGAGTGCCGCAAATGACGCATGTGGGGCATCTCAGGATGAGCTCATAGCCCGAGTCTTGTAATGGATTTCGATTGTACGGTATTTATCGATGGATATCATTATATTATTATTGTACATGTTGGCT
>CALYDF020006415.1:0-13459 GCA_944474145.2 Dicrocoelium dendriticum
GCGATTATGTCCACTGCAGGCTATCCTTGTCGGACTTGTCGCACTTGTGACTTAACCGACAGTGTTCATGCATGATCAGTGTTTGTGAACCAAACTTATGGTACCAAACCTTACGTTGTGTCAATCATTTCGTTTTTTCCCCACATATACTTGTACAAGCTTAAAGATGAATTATTGAATACATTTGTTCACTGGGATCGAATTTAACACCTAGTCAATTGAATACCGCAGATATATAACAGATAACACTGCGCTCTACAACCACGTTTGTACACAATTTCTCTCTTGAGCAAAAGATTGATGCACCGCAAATCAGACATGGGATTTTGGGAATGCCATCCGAAGAGGCCAAAAACCAACTCGCAACGGTTAAATGAATGCTGTAACACAGTTGCTCTCACGGCATTATAAATGTTTGACGGTTGAGGATGATACATAAACACCCAGACAGACACAGGGTAGTAAATTAAGGTATAATGTTGTACCACTGGAATTTAGTTAGGTTAACGCATAAGAGAATTGATAAACTGAACTACCATAACCGCACTCGCAACCTCGTAGCAAACACCGTCCTTCTGATTTACCTAGTCATTGTAAAGTGTACAATTGATTTTTCGAAAAAAATATCACGGCCGACTACGCAAATAAGAATATCGCTAATGGTAATTAGTACTAGAAAATAAACTGTTATTTCACACCGGTTCTTTTAACTTCCCCACTCCAAATCAACTGAACCAGCAGGCAACGCCAATTCTCCGAACGCGGTGAACGGTATTGTGAACACTCTTCAACTGGTAAGTTCCAAATATAACCAACTTGAATATATTCATCGCGCCTTTGGTGATTCTGAAGCAATATCCTAATATTTATATAGTATAGGGAGCAACATGTATATAGAAAGCAATCTACTCGACTGGATGCAATTGAGCAGCGGTTCGGCTACACAATTCTGAGGAGTTTGTGTCCGTACACACATGCAAATTATGCCCCTCACTAGCTGCACTTTGTGGGTCATATGGAAGACTTCTTCCTTAAACTTCATATCACTTTATTATAGCAAACAGGATGCTGAATCACCTAATTAGTCAAGAAAGGATATTGTCGAACCTTCCATCAGGAAAAGATTATACATGAATTATTGTGTTAAAATTAAAACAAACTCCTGGACTCCACGAATGTGCTCCAAATATGCTGAAAGAGAAAAAACACCTAGTAGTGGATGTCGTACCATTTCTATCCTATACCAGCTGAGCAACAGAAGAGGTATTTGCAAAATGACAAATGTCAACTGTTGTATCCATCAAAATAGGCAAGTGACTTGATTAAATCCGGACATCACACGGTATTTGCTACTCGACAAATTACTTGTCCTCTTACGAGCCTTGACAACGAAAGTCAGGCTTATTTCCGCCTTCTTCGCGTCTTCATTGTACACATATGTATTCTTCCAAAATAATGGACTCTCATATAACCGATTAACTTGCATCTCCTTGACGTGAAACTGCATTCAACTATATAGACCGAGTCAGAATATGGTAACGCAAATTCATAAAGAGAGTGCCAAAGGAACATATATTTATTCTGAATTACTATTCTCATAACTGCAGAGGCCAATTAAGCGCGCACATATGCCAGTCTCCTTAGCTCATCTATGCATTCATGATTCAACAAAGTCGTCTCATATCCCTTATCTTCCTCAATGTTGAGATTGAGATGAGTTTAAACTATTGTTATTTCAGACTTTTACAAAAACGGAATTAATGGCAGGTGACCGAGTCAACTCAAGTCAAAATAAGCTTCAGGTACCTAGGTTGATGAGTTTTCAGCACGTTACACTATCGACCACAAATGAAAGAAAACAGCTTCATAAGAATACAAGATTACGCATTGGGCAGGACAAAATGTCGCATTGAATCTAGTTGTCACTTGAGCACACAGTCCTTCATATTTGAGAAATCATAGCATATTGCTGCTGATAATTGTCTTGATTCGTGTTCGGTCCACATGGCGAGCTTACCAAATACTTTCTTGCTAAAAAGTTCAGTTTGACGTAAGTGTCAACTCGGAAAATAACGCGGCATCTCGATGCATTTTTTCAAAAACCTGTAGAATACGATGGACTCAGTGGCGCTGGAAATGGTTCACTCTTAACACTAGTAAATTTGTGTTCGAAAGGTTCTATATCCACAGTGGTTGACGTAAAATCAATGCTGCAGCAAAACGCAACAAGGATTGAAATCGAAAGCGATAGTTTGTAAAACATTTAATATTCAATTACTACATTAGAGTAGATTCATTAATAGCTAAACTACCATACAGATCAAGCAGGTGGTTGAACTTGAAGTGTCTCCATTATCAGAGAAAATCAATGTTCGGCAACCCGTTTTTGCATTTTTTGTATGACTGTCGAACTTGGATTCAGTGACACCGACTTGCAAACATTCCTAATGAATAACTGACTGTCACTGCAATGAAATATTTTGGGTAGGGCAAGTTTCAGAAATCTAAACATTATTAGACTGACCTGCGCCAGTGACTCGTTTCTAAACCTCACACAATTGAACTGCAGCCTATCAATCTTGCACTCGTTTGCCACTGCTGAAGAGAATAAAACTAACACCTTTATGGGGCTTTTGTGCGCTCATGCATCTCAAATGCGACAAGTTGAATATGATTCCCACTGGATTAATGAGGTTCATTACCTGGTATCTCCGAATTGCTAACAAGAAGAGGAGCAAATTCGATATTTTTAGAGCTTGGTTTTAGAGCTTTAAACTTTCCTTTATTTTATTCAACTGTTGTTAAAGAGCAAAAATCACCTGAATGGTTTTTTTAACTGATTTTGAAATCACCACGTTATGTGCTGTTGGAGGAATGTTAGGAGGAATTAATTTGCATTGCAATTTTACTTGTAAAATCAATTCCGGTCTTATCTATTTATTCTATGATGAACATTTCTTTTTCAATTGCTTATTAATACTTAATAAACTGGAAGGTTTGTGAGCGTTAACGCTTATTTCTGACACTTATTTCGTTCGAAATACCTTTCCTCGATTTCGACAGCGCTGGCTTTCGTTTTTAGTCTATGATCACTAGAATTTGGGGTTTTATAATACTTTTAAAGTGCAGGAGCATTATACAGTAGAGCACAAAGGTTTTACAATTCCAGGTACAATGATGGATGCATGAGAATACAACAACCTGCTTTTCTTAACCACGGGCGAATACAGAATACTGGTTATTTTATTATAGAACAATAGAAATGAATTCTGTACAACTCGTCATATCGTGAAAATATTCTAAAAAAGCAATTGTGAATATCGTTGTCGTTCTCGTGTAACATGTAAACTATCTGACTCACGGTATTGCAGGACTCACAAATGTGACGTCATCGTAAGTGTGTTACCGTTCTCCGAATCGATTAGTGGAAAACTATAAATCTAACAATGTTATGGACTTCTGCAAAGAGGTCGCCTCCATCACATGTTCAGGTAAACTGTTTCAAATATTTGCCACTCTCTGTTCGATGCACAGTGGGTGGGGAACACATTTCACATCCTTCACGACAAGTTTGTATCTGTGTCTTTGTGTGCTGCATGGCCCTCGTAAGTGCGGCATAGGCTTCAGCGTGTGGAAGTCACCGATATGATGTGACGTTTCTATAGAGGATAGGTGGTACATGGTTATTGTTGGCTGCAGGTGCGTAACACTAACTTACTGGCCAACAGGGCATTTTCCCATTGTTCCAAAATAAACTCTCATGATTATTTTAAAGTTTGTTCTTAATTTATGTTAATTTTCATAGTGACGCGAACCTAGAGCAGTATCCTGGAGCATTTCCAAACCATTGACTGAATGAAACGTTAATTATGCCCAAAGAAACATGTTGAAATATAGTGTAGTAAATGTAGCTTGTGTGAAAATGATTTTCTGACTAAGACGGCGATTGCCAATCAGAGGTCGCAGCGCTGACATCACAGTAGACTTGCTAAACTTTTAATATTTTTAATGCTTAAACTTCGCGGATAAAGGCAAAAGTTTCCGTTTACTTTTGTTGTCCTGGTTGTAGTATTTAAAAATGTTATTTTGCTAATAAAGCGCTTGCAATTTTATTAATTTAAATTTAACAGTTCTACTTCTAACGCGATTTTAAAAGATTGCATTTTTCCATATTTCAGTTCGAGGCACGATTATTGATGTCTATATCAATGCTACTTGTTTAGCCAAGTAATGCGCGTTCGTATGTGTATCCAACAGTTATCGCAACCTTGACAGTATATATATGCATAAGTTTTGCTGGTTCCAATATAAACATGTTCGAATTGCAGTGGAAACAGATGCTAACACAAGCTAAAAATTTGGTCCGGAAACAATAATAACCGAACAGCAAAATTTGGCTTTCTAATTTAGAAAGCATATGTGGGGCCTGAATTTCTCAAATATTGTGGGCAGCCACCGAAAGTAAAGAACCATAACTCAAAGGATTTTTTGATTCGCATGAACTGCCCGATATTTTGATTCCGATCTAACAGAATCGCATAAGACAATCTTTAAATATCAACTGAAACTTGAAATGTCAAGAATGATGGATAAGTGGGTGATGCACGTACAGCAATCGTGGTTTTGAAATTTCGTCCGCTATGTTCAAGTATGATAAGAAGCACCCGTTTCTGAAACGAACTATAACGTTAGAATAAAAGCTCCTTGTTATGATAATCGACGAAACATTCTGTTACAGCCCGTCCCCCGACCAAGCTGCACAGCAATTCCCAACATTAAAATTTTGTCCAAAGTTTCTTATGTTGAATGTTCGGTGAATATGTGTTGGTGTAATCTAACATAGCATTTCGTAGTAAGGCGAAGTCATTAAAGCCGAGTAGTATTGCCGTTAAAATGCCGAAATGCACTGATAACTTCAACAGGTGTTTCCGACACTAGTCAACAAAAGCGAATTTTCTTTTCGATAACGCTCGGCCGCACTTTTACAACCAAACACGCAGAAGCTGCACGAGCTTGGCTATGAAAATTTGTCTCGCTTCCCATACGCTAAAAATCTCTAAGCTACGGAACGCCGCCTTTCAAGAACATGAATATATATATATATATTATAATCAAAGAAAGTAGAAGCCACGATTAAAATTCACGCACAATAATATGCCTCGACGGGGAGTCGAACCCCGGTTCACGAATTTCCGGTCCGCTGCTCTACCACCTGAGCTACCGAGGGCTGACGATTAGGTGCGCAAATTTTAACACATGTCTTCTGCTTGCTGCGCGACGTGTTGCCAATAAGCTCACAGTACCTGTCCTGATGTTGCAGATTGGCTCACTCACCCGTCACTTCCCAATAGACCGAAGTTCCTGTCCTTCAGACGTCCAATGTACTGTGAGCTTATTGGCAACACGTCGCGCACCAAGCAGAAGACATGTGTTAAAATTTGCGCACCTAATCGTCAGCCCTCGGTAGCTCAGGTGGTAGAGCAGCGGACCGGAAATTCGTGAACCGGGGTTCGACTCCCCGTCGAGGCATATTATTGTTCGTGAATTTTAATCGTGGCTTCTACTTTCTTCGAACTTTACACTACTCACAAACATCCACCATTAATATATATATACGTATATATATGTATATGTATATACATAACATAACCTGTCGTACAGATATTATGCCATCGGGATCAAGGCTGAATAGCAAAACAGTATACTTAATGAAAAATGACAACAAAAGCATTTTTGTCCAAGTTGCCAATCAATGATTTAGAAATTTTCAGTTTGTTTGTTTGTTCTTTAGGGGAGGAAGGAGGGAGATCTCAACAGACCGATGCACACGTCCGCCACTGATATTGACTTTGTGCGATGGCTTCCAAGGTTTTCAACCAGCAATTATCTGAATCTCTCGGACCATTACTACATAGCAGAAAACAACCGGCCGAGACCAAATGTTTCGTTAGCTTTTCATGCGGCTCCTACAGATTACCGACTGTCCACCAGACCAGCTCTTCCAGCCCAGTCTAGTAACCGCAACAAAACTGCGACGCGGGTAGCGCTAGACTGGCATGCGCAATACGTGTCCCAACCATCACATTTGATACAGTGAGGGGAGCTCCTCAAGCGAGGGGATTTCTCGTCCCAAGACACACTTTCTAACTCCCACATTTCTTACCTGTTTCCGCCACCACTCACAGGCAACGGGCCGCAGACTGCGGTCCTCGAAGACGGATTGTCTGTCCAAGTTAGCTTTACGAACGGGCCAGGTGTCGCATCTCTACAACAGTACAGCACGAACAGTAGCACAATAGACCCGCCATCTGATGGAGAGACGAATGTCGTGGCGACGCCACAAGTGACAGCCTAGAAAAAGCGAGGCGCGATCTTGAGATATATATCGGAAGTTCGTCTCCAACAGCACAGCCAGCAGTGACGCAACTTCCCAAGTAGACAAAGCTCTCCACAACCTCTGTTGTCTCACCAAAATGAGTGAGTGCAGACACAGGCACCTGCCAGGCTTGAAAGATTGCCTGTATTTAGATGACGAAAAATACCCACCATACTTTGATGCTTCCGTCGCCAAATGATTTAGTGCAGGTTGGACGACGTGTGGGTCGTCACCCAGCAAGACGATATCATCAGCGTGGTCGAAATCAACCAGCGGAATACCTAGGAGGATCTGAAAGCCAGCTTTCAAGGAATCACCTAGAGCGTTCTTTGGGACATCCTTAATGGTAAAGTTAAATAGGAACGGAGTGATAGTGCATCAGTGTCAAGCTTCGCTAGAGACCACAAATGCAGACGAAAGCTTTCCATAAGCCCTAACTCTACCCGAGATCAGACCAGAGAGAGCGCACAGTATGGAGACGCACTTCTCGGGGAAGCTATTCCTCAACAGGCAGCGATACAGTACAGTCCGATAGACAGAATCGAACGCTTCACAGATATCCATGAGTACAGCAGTCGCTTTCCTCTGATACACATGACGGAGATCGAGGATCTAGCGGAGTATGAAGTTTTGGCCCTTTCAGCCGCGACCAGTGCGAAACCCAGCTTGTTCTTTTCGCTGCAACGATTCGCGCGTTGGGGGTAGTCTGTGAAATATAATGGACGCCAGCCGCTTGCAAACGACGGGGACTTAGCTTATGCCTCTGAAATTAGGGCAGATTATGCGTAAGCCGTTTGTGAAGCTACGGATGACTATCGATTTGTCCCTAGACAAAGGAACTTCCTCTTTCGACCAAACATTCGAGAACAAAGCAGCCAGTCCTTAAACCAGCGAAGTGTCACCATTTCTAAATGGAGTTGGAGGAAGCCCATCAGGACTTGGGCTTTACCAGCAAGACAAGCTGTCCGATTTATTATATGTACATTTTTTAATAGAGATAACACCAAATATTAAGGGCTTACACATGGAAACTATAAATAGAGAGTCGGCTTGCATTGTTGCCACTGAACATTCCGTAGACCAACATGTTATTTCAGATTGACAGAAGTATACTGTGCTAACGTTTGTAAGATCATAATATATATTTGATGGGCCTTTAATATGAGGGTTACGTAGTACATGACGGTGTACACAGACACTAAGCGCATTGGTTACTTGGTAATCTATGCACAACAAGAGCCACCATCTTCAATGATCAGCGTTAATAGCTTATATCTAATCGCGTCGGATGAAGAAAATCATTGACGCGTCTAATGACATGTTAGTTATGTTAATTCTCGAAAACTTGCTTACTAAAAACGTGTGCATATAAACGTCGGATGGTGTAGTATTCGCAAGAAAAAGCACTGCACATGTTCTGAAATTGGGTTTGTTATTGTAGCACTATGGCGATTGAAATGGTATAAATAAATTAAACATGGGCGCATAATTCCACCATTTGTCATCAAACTCTACCCAAGTTAGAATGCTTCGAGTCAAATATATTTAATTTTATCCGGGCATGTAGGTTCTTTCTATATGTACAATAAAACCGTCTTCTCATTATTCGATTTTTTATAAATATAGCACATACAATTTAGATAGAATGGTTAATTGTTGTTTAACAATCGACAAATCGTGAGACGACCAAACAAGTTATGACAATTAAAACAAAATAGTAAATAGACTGATTGGTTTCTATGAACCATGTAAAAGTCAAATATTTCATGGTAACATTTTCCAATGAACGATGAACAGGGACTGTAGCAGAAAAGCTGGTGGCGACATCAGCTAATTGGCCATAGGGATATGCAGAAATCGAGCCCTTGTTGTTCGTTGCATTTATCAAGACGTTTTCTCTCCTGTAGATAATTTTCTATCAAACATGTTGCTTCAGCACTTTACTGATTTGAACAAGAAAACAACCGTTTTATTAAAACGAGGTTAGCATTATATTCTTGAAATCAAACCAGACGTTTTGCATGCTCTGTTGTAGAAAATGGGATATCTTTCGTGTCCGCTAATGTAACATATATGATAAGTTACCAGCATACATGTAGACACAAATGACTGATTATAATTTGACTCCTTTTAGCAGACGATCAGCTATCAACCAACATGATCCAAAACCCCATGGGTTTATGTGACATCATTCCTATCGTGCTAACTCTGCGGTCTTCCTCAGAAGTAAACATCCTAAAAACAACAGTATTCTCATAGCCAACCAAAACGCACGTTCATTCATCTACATCACCGGCAATCATCACTGAGAGTAGCCGATTAACTTAAGGGATATGCGATTTGTCTGCAGGAATCCAACTGCAGAAAACTTTCTGGCACCTCGTTCAGTCATAAATATCAGTCGCTTCATAAATTGGCTCAACAGTTTACCGACACGCTTAGCAAATGTAATTAGTTTATTTCTTTAATGAATGAGTTATTTTATTCCTTAAACTTAAAAGACTAAGATGAGACACTAACTAATGCGAAGCATACGCATTAGTCTAACTTATGAATCATTTGACGGACCGTAGGTTTCCTTTTTAATTATACAAAATATATGGATGGAATCAGTTTGCTTTATTGTGGAGTGTCATTTGATCCATGCACAAATACTTGTGGATGGATTATTGTCTAGTCGCGTTTCAAATATTTTCAGCCTCTTCCGGTTGGCATTATTTACCCTGTTCGCCTCATTATGAAATTGATCGGGTTGCCATAATCGAAAATAATTACTAGGCGCAAGGAAATGCAACACGTTTTTAAAAGCACATTGTATATTGCTGCCGATGTTAGCCACATCACTAGCCAACTACTATAAATTGACCGAAAGTTTTACTTGGCTACCTGCACTATTATTGCATACTGCACGCAGGTTTTACATTTTTTTGTTTTTAATAATTAATGGTGGTTACCATGCCTGACTCAGCGTTGGCGTTTCGATCATTACACCAGTGATAGTTCGGTATGCACACTAACTGTCAGACAAAACTAGTAGAGGATAAAGAAACTTATTTGAATTTCAAAACACAACATCCTAGGTAAATGGTATTTTTCAATTATTCACCGCTGGGTATTTACAATCATGAGTAAGGGTGAACGAAACGCAATTCCATACTTCGTTTGCCTTACAAATGATTTTGAGTTGTTTGGTTCTTGATCGGGCTTAAAAATTTGATTGTAAAGGAATTTCCAAGCTTGGCAAAAGCGAAACCGGAAACGCAAAACCGGAATTGCTAGTATTTTGAAGCGATGTATACCTAGGAGTTGTATCAAAAAGTTTTTGACTGGTGTCACAAAACAATGATTTCAAACCCAAATGCACATCAGCAGCCTTAACACAAAAAGCATTCCCCATGGAATATAATGAAATTTCCTATCTTTCTCTGCTGCGCACGCATGCACACAAAAAGGATTCTTCCGAAATCTTCCATGGCTCCCTCGTCCAGGCGTTTTGATGTCGTGCTTTTATTCAGTAGATCATAATTCTGGCTTCTTGAGCTCGCAGAAGAGATATAAATTACAACGGTTGAGTAGAATTATTGTAGAAGACCGTGATATTTTTTGGCTCAGAAACCATACGCCAGTGTCTTCACTGGATGAGTCGGATTTTCAGTAAACGTAGAAAGCTCCAGATCCGAATAAAATGCCAAGGTTGTGTTGAATCATTGTTCAATGTCGGGAGATCCTCCTCCAAGAGTTCTTTATACATAGCAAGACGATCAACCAAAATGTCTCCAAAGTTATGGTAAAACATGTGCTCTTTTCAGGGCAAGAGTAGAGGAAGGAATCTTGGGAAGAAATCACATTGCGGCTTCATCATGACTGCCCATCTGCGAACACTGCTAAGACCATCTGAAAGTGCATGGATAATAAGAATATCACTGTGCGTTAGTAACATCATATTAACCGGACCTGTCATTGCGTGCTTTTCGCCTGTTATCCAGTGCATGGAAATTGTAAAATGGGCTCAATTTGGAGACGTGCACATCAACAACAGCAGCAGCAGCAGCAACAACAACAACAACAAACAACACAACCACAACAACAAACGCAAAAACTCACACCACCACCAACAACAACGACAAAAATCTAGTGACGACAGGAGCTCTAGATACTACCGGAAGACTACTACCAGGAATATATGCATGCATAACAGCGGAGGATATGAAAGCGCATTTGACACCAGCTGGATTAATCTGAAGGGAAAATACTGTTGTGTGTTTTTGATTTGTGATCAATATTTTGTGGGCAGTTTGCTTCACTTGCTTTTGACATACCTCGTAGTTCACGTGCAACTCGAGGTTTGAGATCAAAAGCGACCTACTTCTTAACAGACATCTCGCTCTGTCAGTGAGACCCTTGCAAAATATCCCATAGGCACGCGTGCGTTCGCTTGCTTCCTACTAAATAAGGTATGGACCAAAACGGAGATACTAACGGCAACATCGCCAACTTGACTTAACATCGGCAATGCTTATCAACACGTATAAAAATGCCTAGCTATCTGACTGACATACGTTTTGCCACAGGAAGAACCGAAATGATAAATAACCGTGGAGAAAGTCAGCATAGGCGGCATGCACCTGTTTCCTACACGAACAACTGCTTATTGCGCAGTTGATAACGAGCTCAGTATGTCTGCTGCTGAAATGCTTCCACTTAATCTATTCGCAGCCATGTAATATTTCAGAGAAACCTTGCTTATCAGACTTTCCAATTACACGCAGTTCGACGTTGAGTATCCTCACTGCATTTGTAAGAATCTAACTATGACAGAAACCGATTATTCTTGTGATGTTTTGATCTCGATCAGTACAACACTATTTACAACATTCAATAATAAATATCTGACATTTAACATAGATTTAAATTGGTTTCTATATCTGTCGACCCAATGCAGAGCACCTCTGTCAAACTACTAAGAAGGTTTCAATTAATTTTAAAAATCTATCATTTGCGAGTACATCGAGGACGTAAGACTCTGACTGATATTATTTGGCGTGATATAACCACCTTTGTTGTACCATGCACTGTTGTATTACAAATGCATACAAATTGGTTCTTAACCCTTTGCCATATAGTATGTATAATGTTAAACGGATTTAAGCGAACTACTTAAAGTTCCACTTCAATGTCTAGCACCATTGTGCTCTAGGACAAAAATCCCATTTCAAAGGAGAGTATACACAACAGTTTATGTCGTTCGAGACAAACATTAAATGCATGGGCGCAGCCTGATTATGACTTCTATAAGTCGCAGGACAATGTCATTGTCTACGTCAAGCGGATTAGATGTTTGGTAGTAAATTTGTACGCAAAAATAGGACAAAGCTGCGCCTTCCGAGTGGTCAACAATCACGGCACGAGAAACACACTTGCAGACTACCGTGTTACCTCAACACTGATATTTACCAATCTAATTATCCGAATCGCGTATATGATGTAAATCATGATATTACCATTATGAATAGGTTTCCACTATTATTTATAGAAACGCACAAAAGAAATGAAAATTAAAAATTAAAATAAAAATTGCGCTACGTATTACTAAAATGTAAAATTCATTCGGTGGATTCCGAGGTGCCCTGTAGGATTATTGTACGGTTCGAACACGGATATGTAAAAGCACATCGAATTAAATAAAATCAAGGGCTTAATATCATATTTGGTGAATTAGGCAGCACTACAAGCACATTAATACTAATATGTTACGTTTGACATGCTATTGATTAATACGTTTCATAACTAAAAATCCCAATCTAGCCTCTATTATCAAAACCCAGAATTTGCTGATGTATATCAAGACCTATTTGTAGCGTCCATACAGGACAACGTAATGTTTCATATTTATACACAGCCTTTTGCTGCATCCTTTCACCCTCATCTCTACCGCCCAAAACAAATTTCTGGTATCTCACATTGAATTTGAGATATTTAACATTGTTTAAAATTCCATTTTACTCTCAAGTAAGCAATCTGTTTTTCCAGAAACAATCGGCTAAATGATTGAAAAAATAATTGGATATTCTTCAGTTAGTAAACGCCTTCGGTTAGGAGAACAGCGTTTTTTATATCTTAACATGAAAAACTATCACTAACCGTCTAGACAGCCTTCAGTATATGTCTCTCTTATAGGATTACAAAGATAGATTTCGCTTTGATTTGGAACATGGTGATGGTTATATACAGCACAACAAATCTTTTGTCCTCAGATTCGCTGATTATTTGCGCATTATTACATGTGTACTCCTAACCAGTGTTTGTCATGCAAACCCTGGGCAGCAAACATACGCTTTGCAAATCAAACATTGTACCATTTTGATGGTAACTTGTATGATTGTTAAACCATGTAAGCATACATAGGAAAAGTACACGTGTGTGAGTAGAGAAAAAACTAAATTTACCCTTGCGCAGAACAAATAACACAAATTATATCTTTCGTAGTTTGCAATTTTTAGTTCCCAACATCAAGTATGCTTTATTGCTACTTATTTGTCTGAATCTCCAATAATAAATGCTTCATTACGCCAAGATATGCATGCATATCGAAAAACTTAGCAATCACACTATGCTGTAAACAACACTTTCACTAAAAACAACTTTTGTTTTTGAAACCAGTTTTGGAGGATCCATTCCACTCACTTAGAGCAAAATAGCAGATAATTATTTAGGGACTTGCTCCATACGAGGTAGTAAAGCGCTCTGGGTGAGAGCGCATAAAAGTGTTTGCAATTTTCAGTGGTTAAAATCGCGACTAGCCAAACGCATGAACTATTACTATAGTCTAAAAGATCCGTTGCGTGCCTGCGCGATGTATCAGCAGGAGAGAGAAAGCTGGCGTTTGGATATACACATATTAATTTAAAGCAGTTAGTTCCCTTCAATAATTTGAAAAGCACGGAAAGAAGACGAAGGCTGGTAGATGCATGCATTTCGTATTGTCTCCTCAGTGCCATTAACAATAAACGATAAGAATAAATATAGCTAACATTGGGTGCAACCAGACAGGCTTAAGGTGCAAAATGAATGACGGAAGTTCAC
>CALYDF020006416.1:0-13449 GCA_944474145.2 Dicrocoelium dendriticum
TGCCTTAAATCTTGGGCATCCATATTTGAAGGAATCCGATGTGGCAATAGTAAAGCAACTGCTAGGTTGAATGATGACTAGACTATTGGTACAGTGAAATAGTGTGCACTTAGGTGTTGCCCTCCACATGTACGGTCTGGTTTGAGTAGCTGATATGGGAGATCACACAGCATGCGAGTGCGATACAGGGTCCACTTCTGACTCTCTGTGTCTCCGACCGGTTCGGTCATGTGCTGCCCGAGGCATGTGCACCTACTCAAAGAACGATTGATGCGCAACCTTTGGTATTGACAAGTGACATCAACTAAATCCCGCTGCCCACTGTCAAACATGCGACTTTCCAAACAGTGTTCACATTTATTGTGCAAACGTCCAAGTACTCAACCGTTTATACCTACCGACCTGTACTCTACTGTGGCCATAAGCTATTTGCTAACGGTCTATATGGTACGTTCCAGGTGCAGCCCATTCGGTACTCATAAAACCATTGTCCCTATGCGCCGATTCATTTCCGATGTTATATATTGACACACATCATTTTATGCCCCTGTTATTATCAATGATGAATTCCACAACTTTGTCGCAGTGAATACTCTGAAAAGTTACTTCCGTCCACACCATGGCAACACCAGTAAGCCTAAATTCCGCGTACTATTTCCTCGTTAGTAACTATCTTCCTACTATTATTATTTCGCTACGTTTTGGCCATGTTAATTGGACTCTGACGTTAGCTACTACATGAACTTTGCTGCATATCTTTATGCCGCTCTTAAGTTGTTGCGTTATTTTATGCGTTTTATTTGTACACAGTTTCTTCCTGTTTTGGAATAGATTGTTTCCACTTCCCTTCCCTCCACCACTCTAAATTTATTCAACTAACAGCCCTTCATCATTAGGACTGATTTCAATCGGCACCGTCCTAAACGAACAAACAATGGACCACGATCTCGCAACTACATCGCCGCCTCAATCACACCCTACGCCAGCAAACTACCCACTATTTACCATATCACACTGTGTTGAACCCTAAAACGCTTGATAAGTTGCGAGTGGCCATGGATTATGCGGCAAATTATGGCGGTGTCTCCCTAAATGACCGTCTCTTACAAGATCTGGACATCACCACAATTTTGATATAACTTCTTTTGTGTTTCAGAAACGAGAGAATAGCTATAGCAGCGGACATCGAAGAAGTGTTCATGCAAGTAAGTGTACCAGAGAAAGACAGAGGCGAATACCTTTTCAATGGCGGCAAAACGAGACATTGACGCAGATGTTGTGGATTACCTAATGACAGCCTATCCCTTCGAAGCGACTTCGTCTCCTTGTTGTGCCAAGTTCGCGTCGCGTAGGACCGTCGAGATACAGGGAATTCAATGCACTACAGTCGTGAGGGACGCAGTGTACCAGAACTTTCACGTTGACGATTGTTTGATCTCTCTATCGTCTGCAGAGGAGGCTGTACACTTTGTCACATGAATTCGAGGTATGCTCGGTGGGGCAGGATTCGTACTGAGAAAATGGGTTTCCAACTGTCCTCAAATATATAATGCCCTACTGCCATCGAATGTTGCAGCAGTCATCAGGCCAATAAACGTAAAGCGATGCCCACTACTTCGGAAATTAGGTTTGAATTGGATTGCGGAGGAGGATTGTTTCCCATTTTGTTTCGCAGTGAAAGAAGAGCGGAAAACGCGGGTAACATTCCTGTCATTGGTGTCTTCCCTATACGACCCACTGGGATTCGTGGCACCTTTGATTATGTCAGCTAAGCTGTTGCTACAGAAACTTTTCCGTGATAAAATAACATGCGATGAAGAGGTTGCACAGGAGGACGTGGAAACCTGGAAACATTGGCTAGCCGGGATGAAGAACAAAGGTGAGGTAAACATTTCTAGAAATATTACGGAAAGGACAGCATAAAACAGCCATCGCAATTACACGTATTTTTTGACGCTTCTGAGAGGGAATATGGTGCCGTAGTGTATGCTCCATTCTACGAATCCAATAAGCCAGCATTCTGCTCACTTCTTTACGGGAAATGTAAGACGGAGCCGCTAGAGGTCGTCTCTATTCCTCAGTTAGAGCTAACAGCAGCTGAGCTTGGTACACGGATTTTCGAAGATTTGCTCAGAAACGTAGCTAAGGTTCGAACGACTTTTTTGGATCGACTCAACCACCGTAGTGTACTGTTTGAGGGACACAACTATGAGGTTTAACACCTTCAGTGAAGATCGTTTGTCAGTTATTCATGAATTATCCAAGCCTGACCAGCGGGGATACACTCCGTCAGAGCATAAGCCAACAGATCTGCTTCCTAGAGGTATCTCATCTTGTGAACGCTTAAAACAGTGTCTAGATGGTCCGGAGGTTTCGCCGATGCATGAAGTCGAATGGCCTACCTTCCCACTAGCCACCACAACCCCGGATAACATTGAGTTCAAATGTCCCGCCGCCCATGTGCACGCGTTGACAGAGGAGTGCCCTTTACTTGCGTTAATTAACCGTCACTCTGATTGGGTAAAGTTACTAAAATCTGTTGCGTGGATCTCGCCGTTCAAATTGTACGTCCAGAGACTAAAATGTGATCATGATACACCTGATCAGCCACATGAGCTGCTAAAATTGAGCGAAATTGCACAAGCATAGATAGATGTTATCCGGATCATGCAGCGTCAAGTGTACAAAAAAGAATGTGCATTGATAGATGATCAGTCAAGGAATGGGCGATCTGGCGAGCAACTTCTGAAAAGAAGTGTATTATAGCGTTTGTGCTCATTTTACGTAACGGTTTACGCTGTGTGTTGGCAGCCTGTTGTCCTATTACTCACATGACCACCACCGGAAGTCGCCAGTGATTTTATCAGCTAAACATGCAGTGACCGATATGCTAGTCAAATTCCATCATCTTATCGAAGGTCACTCAGGAGTTACCCAAGTACTTGCGAGCATCCGAACTACATATTGGATGGTTCATGGAACTTCAGCTATCAACGGGTCAGTGGAAAATGCTGGACATGTAGGCGGCAAGTGGTGACCGTTGGGCGTCAGCTGATGGCAGCATCCTCGACGTTCAGACTGCAGGAAGGGTGGTTTTCATCCATGTACTTGAGTGCAGAGATTTCGGACCCCCAATCGTTAAATGTGTTCGAAGACAGGACAAGCGATATGGTTGCTTGTTCACCTGTTTGCAAGTGCAGACTGTCCATATAGAGGTCTCTCAGACAATGAGTACCGATTCATTCGTTATGGCGCTCGTGAGATTTGTTGCTAGAAGAGGGCCCCCGGAGGAAACATTTCGTGACAACGGCTCGAAGTTTGTTGGTATCGTTGCTGAAATGCTTCGAGCAATACAGAATTGGTATCAAGATAAGATCAATGGCAAAATTTTAAGTCGGAATATCCAGTGGCTCTTCAACCCTCCGTCTGCAAGTCACCGGGGTATCATTTGGGAGAGGATGATAAGATCCGTTAGAAGAATACTGCTTTCAATTGCATGTCAACGATCTCTTAAGGACGAAAACTTGGTTACCTTTCTCGCCGAATCATGGTAGACGTCTTGGCTTACTGATTACGGATGCAGGTGTCCAACCAGCACTTATACCAAACGATATATTAATGCTGCTGATACCATCAAAAATGCAAAATGTTACACCTAACGCTGGAAGCAAGTGAACCCCATGCTATCGGTATTTTTGGAAGTGGTGGACCACAGAGTATTTGCCGATGCTGCAAAAGAGAAGGAAGGGGATGCGAATCGAGCCGAATTTGAAGCCTAGTGACGTTGTGTTATTCGTCTCCGAAACATTGACACGTGGGCATTGGTTATAAGGACAGTACAGCTTGCCTATTATCAGGGAATGACTTAGTTCGGACTGTGTTTGTAAAGATAACAGACGGTATACTTAAGAGAGCTGTAAGAAAGATATGTTTACGGCAAGGATACAACGGAGATGATGTAGTCCGTGCTATTTGCGGTCCGCAGGGATGAGGTGGATCTAAAGCTGTACTGCTCTAGAGTGGATCACTGTGAGTTCAACAGGCCGAAGTGGGAGAATGCAGGCGTACTTTTGTAAGTCCTTTACTTCTCCTATAGCGGATGCAGCTGGGTTAGAGCGAACCAGCGCGAGAAAGCAACGGAGGATCAATGCAAAGAAAATCTTTTGGATTTACGGCGGTATGTAGGCGGAAAAATTTACCATGAAAACTGCAGCCTGCATGTCTAGATCCTAATCAGATAACCACATCATCTGCGCCGTCTGCCGAGGTCCCGGATAATCTATTTCTTGTCTACTCTATACAATTAACTATGCTAAGCCACATGTTTTGCTTTCAACTCACACCATGGTAAAGAGACTTGTTCCCGATAACCTGCGCCTAATCTCGTGGCCGCTCACGAAGCGGTATTCAAGCGCAGTGTACACGGACGAACAGCTAGAGACCGAATGTCGGCTCCATGACAAACAACGATTTGATACCTTGTTACTTTTTGAGGAAGTTACAACAAGCAAAGGTGCGTTCGTTGGCTACGACAAGTGCTTGGTAGCAACGGAGTAGGGTTTAAGGAAAGGCACCTTTGGATTTGCGACAACGCCTCCGGTCACAAGCACCTGGAGGAACCGTACCGCTCTGGGAGACTTCTATGCCTTGCTGGGTAATCTTCATAACATAATCATATCAAGAGAATATGGATCATAATATAGCCTCATGTAAAACAGACAACGAGGGACCGGTACTCTGAGATGCCCCTGGGGGACATTTAAGACATTATGAACAAAAGCGAGTGGCGGATTCGCTTTTTGGAGCACATGGTGTCAGAAACACGCGCCCTAGTGACGTAGCAGCACTGCAAACAAATAGTTCAGCATGTCAGTAGGAATTATGGACCAGTTGTTCATTTGGCTGATCTGTAAAACTTTCCGCTGGCAGTAAACTATCTGTTTTAAGCGCGTTTCGTTCTTACTTACTTATAGTTTTGGGTCAGTATGCAATTTGGACTCCACTAGATACAGCCAACTCTCCATTCGCGGAAACACCGTAGAGTGCTGGCATAAATGCGCGCATGGTCGCGTGGCATACCCGTTTCAGTTGTCGCGTTGTAGAACAACCATGCGACAGATTGACACATTGGTGCATCCCCTAACACAGTTGTGTGGCCAGCATAAAGTATTGACCGCCTGTAGCTGTCTGTGTTTAGAGAGGCAGTGGATAAGGACATAACGAATAAGAAAGCCGAACTACACAGACTTGACCGATATGGGTAGATTGTGTGACCATTTGCCAGACTGCTAACCCAACGCAGGCGCCAGGACGCTGCTTGACAACGAGCAAGGATGGTCCATGCGGAAACCCAGAGTAATTAGGGAAAGCGCAACTAACGTTCACCACGGTCTGTTGGGATAAATTTCCTGATGGGTATTTGTCATTTGCTGGCTATATTCCAACTCAGCACAGGGTTAAGTCAAGGTGCTTCAAAGCGGCAAATCACATGAACTCGCTTCGGCTAATCACATCTACTCATGAGGTAGTAGCGCTGCACGGGGATGAATGGTTTCACATAAGCTTCAGATATCTTTTGTCAAAACTATGATATTTTAATATATGGAAGTGACTAAGTGTCAGAGTGACATCGGAGGCACTTTTATTACACTCGATTGCTCGATACTAAATATAACGGAAAAATATCCGGATAAGCTGTGGGCTGAAAATTTTGATCCTATTCTGTATGACAACAACACATTTGGGTAATATCTCACACCTGTGCAAACCTTCTTCCCAGTGATCCTCTTAGTTGTCCCACAGTAGTCAGTTTCACCACCTTCACCTCAGTGTCACAAGCGCACAGAAGTTTTCATCGAAAACTATTGTGCACTTTAACGATCGTTGGCCTTCACGCGACTATGCGTGATAATTTCACCACCACCTCGGGCGGCAAAGTTGTCGTCACACCACTAGTCGCACGGAGAGTTGGATTTAAACACAGGTGGACAGCTATGCTCCAGAGACCCCCTTGGGGGTAGTATCAAGCACGTGTGATGTCCGCCGTTTGGCTATCACGTTTTCCCGCTCAGACCATTGGGCGTAATGACCTCGAAAATTTTGTACCGCTCACACATTCCACACGTACGCAAACCTTCGTTAGGTCTCTCATGCGAGGTCCACGGCTGACCCTACAGTGCGATCTGGATTAAATTTAAATGGGTATCTTAGTAAAGTTTCGGCACTGTGGACGAAAGCTGATGAGCGAAATATTAAACAGATTGCATTAAGGATAAAATTAATCGCCAAATGCTATGGAAGATTCAGATCAGCACGCGCGAATCATACCACAATCAACCAATTAATACCTACGCGACTTGCATTGGCAGTCCTCGCCACACTGGTCACGTGAAATAAGAAACAGAAGTGCGAAGGTAATAAGAGTGTTCAAAACCAACAAGTAATATTTTACTAAGGCGATAAGTTGAATAAGCTAAGATGTGAAGAGGAGAGTTAAGAGTTGAATGCCAAGGGCGTCAAGTCGGAGTTCGAACATTTTCACAGTTGGTGCCAATACCACGTTCACGGGCAGTGTATTCTAGGAATCTACCACACGGCGAAACGACCACCTGTCTAATAAGCAATGTGGTACGTGAGGCGTAAGTTCTTACGGTTCAGTATTTGAGTCCTTGACGCACCTAGGCATCTCATACTATTCTATTCTACTAGATAGTCCTCATTAGCCGTTCTAGATTCTTCTGACCTCAACATTGAAATCATGAAACACTGCCATAATTCGCTCGCTGTTGTATGCTGCAAAGTGAATGAATCCGGGACGTACTCCATAAAAGATAGAGATACTAGGCGACAAAAACTGTCGGACTGCCTGTATCAAATAATAGGGGTTCAAGCAATCAGTCAATTTGATGCGTCTCGTCCGTCACCCAGACTCCATAAACTACGATGTACCTCGGTTACTCAAGGTAACACTTCAGTCAGGTAATGATGCTGAGGCGGTTCTCTTGTCAGCCACTCGCCTCCGTACGACCAAATACACAGTTGAAATTTTTCCAGATGTTCCTTGGAGCGAATGCCAGAAACGCAAACCAAAGCCGGATGATTTCCGTAAACAAGACGTCAGATTTATCCTTGTTCCCAGTGTCCACGTGTTTCGGATATTAAGCAAGCCAGATGCCAAAGCGCCTGACTGAGATGAATGGCGTTTTATTCGTGAAGTACTCTCACACGAAAAGGTTATCGCCAGTTCGACATCAAGGTTACGGCTATCACCTAACCGCAAAGGGTGTGGTTCCCGAGTGATGAAAGTATCATTGCACTCCCAACTGATGGCAGAACATTTGATCAAAATGTGGCAAAAAACGTAAGACAGTCATCCGAAATACGTATAAAAGGGATAGGCATCGCGGCCACGTATAGACAGTGTAACACTGCACAACCAACTTAGCAATACAATTCTGTCGCCGTGTAGTTCAGAACAGAGATAACGCCAAAACACACCGGCAGCTGAAGGAGGACAGGATGCTCACCCTTTTGTTAATGCTAAGAGCTCTATACAACAACCTGAACTGGCCCTATGGCCTGCGTTATCGGTCCTACAAAAAGCGACCGGCAGCCGACCCAGAAAGTGTGGGCATAGACCCTCACCGGAAACCAGCATTTCCAAACAAGCTTCTGACCACCGATGCCCACACCTGATTGTATACCAGTACACACAGTCTGCTCAGCAAGCTAACCGAACTTCATATTCGTCAGGTCTCCACGCTTTGGGACCTAGTTATGGTCACCGAAACATAGCTGAAAACGGTGATCACGAATGCTAAGGTTGCACTACCCGGCATTACTTCCATACGTAACGATCGACCTAGCAGAGGACTGGCTTTCACCTGCTCCCGTGCTTACTCTCGAAGGTGCACAATGTGAACAGGTAGATAGTTTCGTCTACCTTGGGAGCTGTATTTCTGCTGACGGCACTATCAACAAAGAAGTTTATCTTCGTGTCGCTAAAGATCGATTAGCATTTGTCAATCTGAGACACTTGTGGCGTCGTCGCGACATCTCATTCTCACTGAAGGGTGGCGTTTACAGCGCATCAGTTCGCTCAGCATTGTTGTATGGGAGCGAGTCCTGGCCGATTCGCGTGGAAGACATGCGTTGTCCTTCTGCCTACGATAACGGTTGCTTAAAGAGGATCGCTCGTGTTTGGTGGCAACATCGAGTCAATAGTAATGACGTTCGACGTCGCATCTTGGGGAATGCTAGTATTTCCTTCAACAAATTGGTTTTGTTGCGCCAGTTAAGATGGCTCGGTCATGTCCTATGCATGGCACCTGAGCGTCTACCGCGTCGCGCTCTATTCGCTCGTCAAGGACCTGGGTGGAAGCGACCGCGTGTTGGTCAGCCTTCCACTTGGCGGCAGCACATGAAATCGCTGACGTCGTGTCTAGCCGCTGTTGCATCCGTACGTCTTCCAGGATGGGGATCCAAAGATGAGGAGTGCCAATGGCTTAGGACTCTTGAAGACATGGCCCGCAACCGGAATCAGTGGAAGAATTGTGTACAGTATTGTACTGATTTGCATGTTGAATACTACCAACATTGAAAATGACAAAAAAAGAAAAAATCGGCGTGTGACGAACAAACTAAAAATGTTTTGTCCTATTTTTTGTCAAAATGTTCCATTCTTCTTGCGGCATATTAGCTGAAGTGTGTTGCCCACCTTCAACTAGCATGCCCCGATGATTATGATGCAATGACCGTCTCCTATCCACTGATCTCCATGGCTTTGTTGGCTCTATGTCTAGTTGCTAGACTGTTGAGATTACTTTACTATTACTTACTACCTAGCAGAGGAGGGGAGTGTTCCTGTATTGTCGATCCGATCCCAGAAACGAAAGTCGTCGATTCTCTTTGGTGTCTTATACACCTAAGAAGTGGCAATGTGTGTTTACTAGTAATATTTTTCCGCCCTCCAATGTCCACCTTGCAAATGGATCACTGCCTAGCTTCTGTGATAAAACGAGCAATGGCACGACCATACAGGCACGTCCTTCTGGTGGGGAACATCAAACTGCAAGCAATCGAAGTTCCAGCATCACACAGTGAACAATTCAAGGCTGATTTGCAAGAGGTGATCAGCGATGTAGCACTGTACAACCATGTCATCACTCCCAAGCGATTTCGAAAGGGTGACACGCCATCTGTTTTGGACTTTGTGCTCTCCAACGACGGACTAATGGTCGACACCGTGATCGTAGATGCACACACAACACACACACTATACATGTTAGCTAGAGGTGGGAAACACCTCAACTATAGCGCCACAATAACTAAAAGAAACAAAGTGAATAAAATGCAACAGGTGCAAGCCAGCTGAGCTACCGGTAACGGATAAGCATCGTTCCGGTAAGTTATTTGCCGGCTACTATGCCGCATAAAAGTACTTTCCTGTGCAAAATTATAACATGCTAAATAATGAGATCGTGGTTGGAGGGGAGTCTTAGGGGGATGGGGTGGAACAAAGAAACTCACAGCACGGACGCTACTGAGGTCCGCTTCTAGCCACATCAGCAAGTGTATCCAGCCAAACGTGTTCATCGTCTTTCGGGCTCCAACCTGGGAGCCGAGAGGCTCCAATCAAGGCTAGCTTAGAAGTCAAGACCTTCATTCCTCTCGATGACGTCTTCGCTTAGCAACCTTTTCTCTTCTTCCATCCACACTCCCGGCGCGCAAACAACGCACGTCGTGGGAGTCGGTGGGCTGCAATGGTTGCATGAAATAACGGTGCGGAGCAGTTCATTTCCTTTTCGCGTGCCGTAAACAAGGAGTCGAACAGACTCGTTGCTCACACGGTTTTCCCTCCAAATGTGAGCTAAATTGCGAAGACATCCGTGCTCGAACGCAAATACTCTCTTTATGTCCGCTTATCTAAGGAGCAAGGTTTCACAACCGTAGAGTAGGGTCGAACGTATCGCTGCATTGTACACTCTACCATTCAGGGCGAGAGTGATGTTGCGCTGGCGCCATAAGCGGCGAAGGTTAGCAAAAGCACCTTGAGCTTTTGCTATACGTTTCATGATGTCGTCTTAAATCCCACCGGCGGTGATACAACTTCCAAGGTAGTGGAATTTTTGAAAGGCTTCTAGTTGATTCCCACTAAGGGTCAGCGCAGGATGCGGTCCAGGTCAATCTTGGAGGAAAGATTTGCACTTTGATGGTTTAAAGCAAAGCTCGAAGCGACTGACAGTCAGAGCTAATCTGTCCAGTGCCGCTTGGCACGTCCATGATCTGTCACAGATAAGGGCAATATCGTCAGGATACTCCAAGTCAAGAAGCCGTTTTCCTGGGAGCAGATCCACACCTTCGAAGTCAAGTCCTGTGAACGCAATTTCATGACTTCGTCAATGGCGAAGTTGAAGAGGGAACGTAACAGCGGGCATCCTTGTCTCACACCGTTGGAGATATAAAAAGTCGGCTACAACTTGCCGTGACCCATCACTCTGCCTGAGCTACGCGTGTGTAATCCCCGGATAATATTTACATATTTCTCAGGTACACATTTCCTGAGTGGACAATCTTCCCTGAGTAGGCAGTCATAGATGCACCACTTTGCCGTAGTGATCATGTGGTATTGCTCGTTCATTACATCCGTTACGCGGAGTACATCAGTAAGAACAACGTGGAAACCTAGGTCGTTACACATTGAAATATACTCTCCAACCTCCTACAAGAAACCGACTGGTCATTCCTGTCCGAGAAGCCGCCCGATGTCGCTTGGATGTTGTATGTCACCCAATTCACTGAGCCAGTGGCAAATGCATCAAAAAGAAAGGTATTTAGCCCAAAACAATTGAATTCGCTCTTGAGGGTTCGTACTAGGAAATGCATGGCCTTATAGTATTAAGCCTGGCGCGATTACAAAGTCTGTCCAAGTTACCTGAACTTGGGTGCTTACACAACCCAAGAAAGCCACTGCGTCAAGTTGATCCGCGAAGACAAACTAATTCAGCAACGGAACTCAGCGGCGAAATTCAGTACAAATCCCAACTTGCTGTATAAACATGTCAAAATGCTTCGCAGAGTGCAGCGCAGGATACCGGTTTTACGTGCAACAGATGATCTTGCGCAAACTGCACAAGATGTAGCCAACGTGTTTCGCCAACACTTCATCCGCACTTTCCGGAGTGAATCATCATTTCATCCGCTTTTGACACAGCTTCCATCGCCACCAGGGTTACTCCACATATCGTTCACGGCAGTCCATGTGATGAAAACGCTGATGTCATTGCGCGTGCACAGCCCACCTGGCGTAAAACGACATCAAATCGAACACAGTGAAAACAGCGGCCATGAACCTTGCCGAACCATTAACTCTGTTCTTTCAACGTTGTTTCAACGAAATGCAGGTTACCACCATGTGGAAACATGCAGTAGTTACTGCTACGTATAAAAGTAGTAGTCGTTCGTATCCCTCGAACTACCGTCCAATCACTCTCCTTTCAGTTTTATCCAAAGTAATGGAAGGTATAATTGCAGATTCGGTCATGGGATATCTTGAGAGTAACAACCTTCTAGTGTCACAGCCACACGGATTCCGCCAAAATCGATCCTGCACTTCGAACTTGCTGTTAGCCCGAGCAAGCTGTACAGAGTCATCCGTGGCCCGAGTGGGAGTGGACGTTGTCTACCTGGAGTTCTCGAAAGCGTTCGGTCGTTTGTACAATCGCATTCTCTTTCACAAGCTTCAAAGCTATGGAATCGGTGATCTTATTGTCCGTTGGATCGGCAACTTCCTCGCTCAAAGTCAGCGGAATGTGAGAGTCCGCAGCTCCATTTTCGACCCAATTGGCGTCCAAGATGGCGTGTCTTAACGCTCGGTACTGGAGCCACGTTTATTCCTAACATTCAATAACGATCTTGCTAGTGTACTGCAGTGGAATTTCTTACTATTTGCAGATGATATCAAAATTTGGCATGATATCAGGACATCGGATGATCACATGGCATTGCAGAGCGATCTGGACCGGACTAATGCATGGTCATCCGACAAACGGCTCCAGTTCAACGTGACCAAGTGCAAAGTGCTAAGCATACGCCATCAGCTTATCCATGAATATCGACTTGAGGACCAGCAGTTACAAAGAGCTTTCAAAGAAAACGACCTGGGGGAAATCGTGCAGTACGAATTTGGTTGCTCGAGATAGGCCGAAAAGGCATCAAAAAAGCCAGTCAACATTTTGGACTCTTACGGAGGGCTTTCGGGAATTTTGAGCCATCAATATTTCCGTAAATGCTGTGCGCCTACATGAGACCTCACGTGGAATTCGCGATCCCGTCCTGGCGTCCCTGGCGCACGCGCGACGTCAATGCACTTGAAGCTTCAAAACGCAGAGAGACCAAACTCGTTAGAGGAATGTTTCATCTCTCCTACCAACGCGGACTGCGATCGCCGAGATTATACAGTGGTGAATATCGACGTCAGCGAGGAGACGTAATCATGGCTTACTTAATACTGACGAACATAACTCACCCATATCACAAACTGTTACATCTGAACCAAAATACGAACCTGAGAGGCCCTCAGCCCAAACTGGCTACGCACTACAGTCGGCTTGATTGTCGAGGAAACGTTTGCTCACTCCGTGTGTCCCGTGCCTGGAATGCCCTTCCGACTCACTTTATCCTTGCCCCTACATTAACGCTATTCAAAACAAGCCTTCATGAAACGCTTTCCAACTTGTACTATTTGGTATAGTCCGTTCCACTTGGAGGTCGAAATAACGCAAACCTAACCATGTGCTTAACGGCCCTCTCCGCCACGTAGCGTTGAGGATACATAAAACATGTGCGTGTGAGTAACCTGGATGTATCTAAATTGGATTAACTTACCGCATCCGTCAAAAGAAGCAACATGCGAGTAATTGGGCGTTTCCTTTTTTCTTTCTCACGCATTTAGTGAACTATAACAACACATTATAATATTTTGTGTGCGCACATCCATTTCCAAATAAAAATAACGTTATGCAGTATTGCATTGAAATCGGTAGACCCAAAAATAACGATTTAGTGATTCGATGATACTGTGAATTCTAATTTTTACTCCAACCATCCTACAGGACTTGTCAAGCACATGCTTTTTTACCCGTGCTAAATGATTGTTCACCATTCAGTGTCCAAAAAATGAGTCTTTCATTCAGTCTTGTTCACTACGCCATCCGGATCCCCTCAGAGCATTTCGTAATATCGCCGCCTCATAGGTTGTTTAAGATGGGCCTTAATGATACTCCAACTGCATTCCAGCGGGTTCAGTTGCGGAGAGTACCGTGCCTGTCGTAGAAGTTTTCCTGAGCTGTAAGGCTCCTCTTGGAATATACGTTTCAGATCGATGGGACGTGGTGCGTTATCACAAATAAGGAGACAGCTTTCTGCGAAATGGAACTCACAGTCTGTGTG
>CALYDF020006417.1:0-13426 GCA_944474145.2 Dicrocoelium dendriticum
CTCTACCTGGACATGAGCGGAAAATTATCAACTTTTTTACAACTTACTAACTGGACAAATCAATCAATTCTTCCGCGGCATGAACCACTGAGTCCAATTTATCTAACAATACCTATTCCACATAACTCTTGACTGGAGGACTTTCGACTACGGAAGGCACATTCTCCTGCCAAGACAAAGCTTGAACAATCTGTCATTCTAAGCTCTTCAATCCGCTTTGACCGCTCAAATGGCCGTGGTTACCACAATCTCTAATCAATTTCACTACATACCCCGGGGGATCTGCGATTCCTTCTTCGGAACCTATCCGGTCCTCCAAGACTTCAACATATTTCAACGTATATTCTTCGAGTCTTCACGTGGTTCTGCAGATGATCAACACATCATATCCAGAAAGCATGCTTAGTCCCTGACCTACCGTTCTGGAACAGGAGAGGACCCAGGCACGCAATGGCCGCTCGCATAGCGCATCAGTCAGCAGAAAAATGGCACGCAACTTGACTGCGAATAACGGAGCAAAAGAACGTTCAACAAGAAACATAGCCAGTTACAACTTGCCATTCAATGGATTGGCGGCAGTGTTTCAGGACGTGGTGGGTTTTCGCCTGGCAAGCGTTCTCCCTATAAAAGGCCACAAATGTCCGTTTAACAAACACTGCAACGTGGCGAATGTGACTCGCCACCGAATAAAGTCACAGCCCATAACTTCACACTGGCAGCTCAATTAGAATCATCATACTGGATAGCTTGCTCTTCAATTATCTTCCAATGGATCACTCAGGATTCTTTATCTATTATTACTCGAGGTATGACTGCGATATATGGCAGAGCGATTATGTCCAAACAAATCGTTCTTTCGCATGTTCACCATCGCACAGTTCCAAGCATGGACATATGAACAATTTTCTACTGTCACCACAGTTCCCATAAAATGTCTGTACAGCTGTACATACCTGATCATGCCTCAACTGGCGTGCCACGCATAGTCGAGAATAAATATTTATTTATTTATTTATTTATTTATTAATCGTTCTCCTGTCTAGGCCTGGGCAACCTGACAGTATCCTGCCCACGCAATAAAATGAATCTTTCCTCAAACAAATTTCTGATGCTCTGGCCACCGCAGAGGATAATCAACGGTGACCTATTTGCTGCATCGAGCAGGGTGGATAGGGGTTTGGATGCTACTGCTCAAGCCCTCCCATCTTCTTATTCCCCTTCTTGCGCATTTTCACCCTTATCGTCCCGTTCCAGCTTTACTTTTATCCCCCTGTTTTCAACCCCCAATTCTCGGCCATCCCCCAGCTTACTTCAATAGTCGCTTGTCTTTTAGTTTCAACTCACAGGTGAACGCAGAGCGTCATCCCTGCACTGTCAACAGGCCCATGTCCAAGCAAACGGCCCATTCCAGTTCATCGGCTTCCATTTGGAGCCCTCGATCCTCCTTCAGACTGGCATGCCTCAATGTTCGCACATTGCTTCACATCGGTCAACAGGCAGCACTTGCCCGAATATTAGAGACCCTCTCGATCGATATCTGCTGCTTATCGGATTTGAGCACATGTGTTGACACAGATCATGCACTTGTATGTGCTGACCTGCAGATGCGCTTTGGCGGACGCCCGCCACGATGTTGTGAGCGCCTTGACACCGGCAGACTGGTGAAGCCAGCTGTTCTGAACGTCTATCAAATTACGCTGTCATCTGAGTTGGATAAACGCTCACTGGATGCAATTGAAGCTCACTGGTCTCATATACAACAGGCCTTACTAGCAGCAGCAAATCCTCATGTGGTGTGTCTAATCGCGAACATGAACATTGGGTCTCTTCACAGTCTCTGGAACTTATAGATGCTCGCCGGCATATTCCGGCTGGAAGCGAACACAATGAAACTCGCAAAGAGCTCCGGGAAAAACTCCGTGCTAGCCTGAAGAGAGACGGCGAATCCTGGTGGTCTCGTCGTGCAACAGAAATGGAAATGGCCGCTGCCCTTGGTAACCATCGTGAGTTATTCCGTCTCATACGGGAAACGGGCAGCAGGAGACCTGGTGTTAGTGAAACTATATTTGACGAGAGTGGACAGCCTATCCACAACTTATCAAAACGCCTGGAACGTTGGGCTGAGCACTTTGAAAGGCACTTTAATCGGTCGGACTTGTTAGATTTCTCGCCGACCAGTGATCGCCCTGCTCCGTGGGCTGTTCCTTTGGATTCACTCTCTCGCTCAGAAGTCGAACGTGAGATCAAACTGTTGAAGTTAAATAAAGCCGCGGGACCTGATGACCTTCCTCTAGCCCACTTCAAATTCGGGTGACCTGCTCTTGTGGATGATTTACACGAGTTACTAGTGAGGCTGTGAGAGCAGGAAACTGTCCCAACCGATTTGAGCCGCCCCATGATAGTCCCAATTTTCAAAGAAAGGCTCAAGATCGGAATGCGGCAGCCATAGAGTATATATTTATTCACAGTCTGTTAACAGACCTTGTGCCATCAGAGCCATGGCAGAAGAAAAAGGTGAAGAAGATAGAGACACTGATGCGATTAAAAAATATGGGAAACGAATTTTTTTGGTTTTACACACGCCATTTTGTATTTTTTGTTTTGTTTTGTGAGTCTTGTATGTATCAAAGGGATGGTGAAATTGCGGAACAACATTGCCGCCACTGATGTCTGTTGCGGGCCATGACGCCCAGTGTTTCAAACCACTGCAATTCAGCATCTCGTGGTCCCCAACCTGGAAGGCGGACTGGTCCGACTGCTGCCAAACTTGAGGTCGCCTTCTTCATACTCCTTCTCCACGTCATCGGCTGTCCACCGCGGCACTTTTTCCAATCGCTCCCTGGGAGTGCAAATAACGCTCGATGTGGAAGGCGATGGGCTAGCATGCGCAGAACATGCCCGAGCCAGCGCATGCGATCTCGGAGAATAACGTCTTGAAGACTGGCACTATTCGCCCCAAGCACGCGGTCTCTCACCTCTGCGTTGCTTACGTGGTGTTGCCACCACACCCTAGCAATCCTTCGTAGACAGCGATTATCAAAGACTGATAGCCGCTTCATATCTTCCGAGCGAATAGGCCAAGTCTCACAGCCGTACAAGAGTACTGCACGGACGGAAGCATTGTAACCCTGCCCTTGAGCTTGAGACTGACATCACGACGACGCCATAGATGTCTCAGTTTGAGGAATGCAAGGCGGGCCTTTGCAATCCGTTGTGAGACTTCATCTCCAAGACCGCCACCAGCCGTGATGCAACCCCCTAGGTAAGTGAAGCAAGGAACTTGCTCCATAACATGTCCAGCAATGGTGAACGCGGGTTCAGGCACCTGCCAATCCTGGAGCAGCGTTTTGCATTTTCCCGGAGGGAAGCACAGGCCGTACTTAGACGCCTCCATCGCCAAGCGTTCCAGAGCGTTCTGGACGGATTGTGGGTCGTCCCGCAGCAAGGCGATATCATCGGCCTAGTCCAAGTCCGTGAGTCCGTCTCCAGGGAGAAGCTCAACACCGCAGTCCTGGACACCTTCCAGTGCTCTTTGGAGAACATCTTCGATGGCGAAATTTAAGAGGAAAAGTGAAATAGGGCAACCTTGGCGAACACCGCTGGTCACAGCGAATGAAGAGGAGTGCGTGCCGTAAGCCCTAACTTTGCCCGACGTGTGACTGTAAAGTACTTTCAGGATGGTTACAAACTTGGCGGGCACACCTTTCTTCAGTAAACAGTTCCGCAACGCAGATCTATCTACTGAATCAAATGCCGCTCGGATGTCCAAAAACACTACGACTGTTGGCCGCCGGTGGATGTGACGAAGTTCGAGAACTTGCCGAAGCGTGAAGATTTGGTCGATGCAGCCACGGCTTGGACGAAATCCAGCCTGTTCTTCTCGGGAAAACTCCTCTCTAGTCGTTGAAAGCCTGCTAAGTACGACCGATACGAAGATTTTGGATGCGACAGAGATTAGGGAGATTCCGCGGTAGTTGCAGCAATCGGCGCGGGAACCCTTCTTGTGAATCGGGACAATGACCGATTCTCCCCATGAGCTCAGAACCTTCTCCTCAGTCCAAACTTTCGTGAACAGCGATAGGATTTCGCTGATAAGTACACTCCCACCATCTTTGAATAGAGCTGGTGGTAGGTTGTCGGGACCCGAAGCTTTGTAGCGTTTCAAAGATTGGACTACATTTCGAATCTCTGCTTCATTTGGGGGCTGTGGAGACAGGCCAAGCATCATACATTGGGGCTGGAGTTGTCGCAGGGGACTGGGTTGGGTGGTTGAATTGAAGAGCGAAATGCTCTGACCAGCGACCCAACTGTCTGCGAAGGTTGGCGATCTTCGTGCCGTCCGGCTCGCCAATCGTCTGGCTGATAGCGTGGAAATTGCAACCAGTGGCCCTGATGATGTAAAACAGACGGCGGAAGTTGCCAGCTGATGCAGCGGCTTCCATCTCACCAGCTTGTTTTGACCACCAAGGTTCACGATCAGAGCGAAGGCTTGCTTTCAGCTGTTGCGTAGTAGACCGGCGGTGTTCGTTGTACTCTGCGCCAGCAGTCACCGCCCGTCGACGATCCAGCAATTCTGATGATCTTCCCGAGATCCAGCATTTGGGAGTGGAGCGAGTGAGGCCACAGCTGGACAAACCGGCCGACAACAAGGCTTGCTGGTGACTTGACCAGTGTTGATCAACATCCAGAGTGTGAGAGAGAGGGAGCTTTTCGCGAAGCTTTTGTTGATAATCTCTCTTCACCATTGGGTCCTCCAACTTGTAGGCATTCAGTCGGGTGTGTTTTGACCTAGGCGAACCACCAAAACGCATGCAAACGGTCGCACACACCAGTGCATGATCGGTGTCGACGCATGTTGACCAAAATGATCGGCAGTCGCGAACACTGCCGCGCCACCTGCGACTTATAGCTACGTGGTCAATCTGTGACCAGCGCTGGGTTGAGGATGGGGGGCGCCAAGTGGTGTACTGGTGTCCAGGATGACGAAAGCTGGTGCTGGAGAGGAATAGTTGATGATCAGCACAAGGACTGAGCAGTCTCTCTCCATTGTCTGAGCGAACATCATCATATCCATGCGGTCCTCCGAGGTGGCACTCACATGGCAGCAGACGACCGACACGCGCGTTGAAGTCACCTGCCAAAACAATGATGTCTGTTTTAGGAGCCCTTAGGAGCAGCTCATGAAGGTTCTGGTAGAACTGGTCTTTGACGATGTCTGAGCTACAGTCAGTGGGCGCGTAGGCAGCGCTCACGAAGAGCACGCTTTTCGACTCGACATCTGCTGACCTTACAACAGCCATGGAGCCTTATCGCACAAAGGCGGCTATTGATCGGAATCCAATCAATCAAAGCAGTCTCGGCTCTAGCACTGAGGGCGATTCCAACACCAGCTTGCCCAGATGCGGCAGACTCGGCGTCACCAGAGAGGCGGAGATGGAACCGGGTGCGAGGGTGGAGCGGTGACACCAGCTGGTAGACCGAGTTAGAGTCCTGGGGTCGTGTTTCAGTCAGGCAGCAGATATCTATTCCAAGGGTCTCTAGCGTGCGTGCAACTCCAGCTTGCTGACCGATCTGCAGTAATGTGCGTACGTTAAAAGCTGCAAGTTTGAACTGCGTTCCGGGTTGCAGGAGCGAAGATAGGCGACTTTGGGGCCGGCAACTCTCTGTTGAGTACTGTGTGGTTGAGCTGGCAGATGTCACGGGAACAGGTTCATCAGTGTAGGTGGGATTGATCGTTGTAGAGGAATCAGGTAAAAGTGGGTGTGAATGGTACACGGGAAGAGTAGGTAAAATGGTGGCGTGTGCTTGTGCAGTTGGCATAGTAACATGAGTGGATAGCATGGTAACAGCAAGACAGCGGGTGAAAGGTTGTGTTGTAAGTCCATGGTTCGTCATTGGGCGAGATACTACCCGGTTGCCCAGGCCGAAGTAGAGGGTTGTCTTAGGGGGCCCACCCCGAGCCTTTGATCAGGGATCTAACCTACAAGGCAGCAGGGCGATATGAGGGTATCGCATCCCGTTGGGAGCCGGTGACCAAACAAATGGTTCATACGTCTTTAGGACCGCATAGGACCAGGGGCCCAACGCACCCTTGAATTACAATGCCACTCAGACAGAGGCAAGGGGCAGTGACTTTATTTAGTGGCGAGTCACATCCGCCACGTCACAGTGTTGTTAAGCAGACATTTGTGGCTATTTATAGGGAGGACGCTTGACAGGCGATAACCCACCACGTCCTGGAACATTGCCGCCGAACCATTCGCTGGAACAGGATGATCCCGAACCACCCAGCTGGCACCACGAGGAGGTTGTTCGGCAAGCCAGCCAGCAGCCATAGAGGAATCAGTCTGATCTCCATCGCCACCAAATTGCTTGCCACTGGCATCCTTCACATACCGACTGGCACTCGTGAAGGCCAGATTCGTGAAGAGCAAGCTGAAGTTCGTCGAGGTCGTAGCTGCATTGACCACATCTTCATCTTGCGTCAGTTGTTGGAGCACCGTCACATATATTGGCGGCCCACCGTTGTCGTGTTCCTCGATATCAAAGGTGCATTCGATGCGGTGGATAGACATGCACTTTGGGACTGTCTACTCAGAAGAGGTGTACCTGAGAAATATGTAAATATTATCCGTTCATTATATGCTGGTAACTCGTTCAGAGTGAGGGCTTACGGTAAGATTTCGTCGCCCTTTAATATTTCCAGCGGCGTGAGACAAGGATGCCCGCTGTCACCTTTCCTCTTCAACTTCGCTGTTGACGAAGTCATGGAAATCGCGTTTACAGGACACGACTTAGAAGGTGTGGAGCTACTCCCAGGAGAACGACTTCTTGATTTAGTGTATGCTGATGATATTGCCCTGATCTGTGACAGCTCCTAGACGTGCCAAGCGGCACTGGACAGATTAGCACTAGCTGTCCGTCACTTCGGGCTTTGCTTCGCACCCTCGAAGGGCAAAGCTTTTCTCCACGATTGGTCTGGACCGCCTCCTACGATGACCCTTGGTGGGGATCAGCTAGAAATTGTTCAAAAATTCAACTACCTGGGAAGTTGTATCAGCGCCCTTGGGATTGAATATGAAATCACGAATCGTATAGCAAAAGCTCGGGGCGCTTTTGCTAACCTTCGCAACTTATGGCGCCGGCGCGACACCACTCTTGCCCTGAAGGGTGGAGTGTAAAATGCAGCAGTACGTTCGACCCTACTGTACGGTTATGAAACCTGGCCGCTTAATGCAGCAGACCTGAAGAGGCTTGTTACGTTCGACCACCGGTGCCTTCGTAATTTAGCTGCCATCTGGTAGGAACACCGCGTGAGCAACGAGCGTGTTCGACGCCTTGTTTGTGGCACAAGAAAAAGGAACTGAACCGCTCAGCACCGTTGTTTCACTCACCAGGTTCCGATGGCTCGGCCGCGTGTTACGCATGCCAGCCCACCGACTTCCGCGACGTGTGCTTTTTGCTCGCCGGGGGTGTGGACGGAAGAAGAGGAGGGTTGGCCAAGAGATGGCTTGGTCCAGAGAAATGAAGGCCTTCACTTCTGAGCTGGCCTCAGTTGGAACGTCCCGGGCCCCTGGTTGGGGTCCGAAAGACGATGAACACGTTTGGTTGGACACACTTGCTGATATGGCAAAGAGCCGACCTCAGTGGCGTTCGTGCTGTGCGTTTATTTATCCCACCCCATCCCTGTTAGCCTCCCTCTCCAACCACGATCTCATTATTTAGCCTTGTACAATTTTGCATAATAAATTTTTGGGTGCACAGCAGCCGGCTGGTAGCTTACCGGAACGAGGCCCATCCGTTACCGGTAGCTCAGCCAGATTGCACAAGTTGCATATTTTTGTCCTTTTTTCTATGTAATACGGCACAGTAGCTGAGGTGTTCCCGACCTCTAGCTAACGTGTGTCATGATGATAACGGGATCGTAAAACAAGGTTGAAGAGCGGCCCGAGACATTGTCTATGTTCCATCTGGACCAGTCTTAACGAGATGGTCATCCGAATCGCAGACTTTGGAGGGCTTGTTGAATTACCTAGACACGACAATTTGTAACTCCTCCCTGAGAGCCTGCGGATTGTGAATGTCTCGTAACTGTGACGGTGCTTTCATCCTGATATTTACTTAAGACACTAGGAAGCAATGTGAAGCTAGCTTCTTCTGCGCTGATAGTGGAGCAGTAGTGGATCACCTGTTTCAGAGGTCAACTTCTGATCCTATTCTCAGTGTCGGATTGGGTAGGTCACTGTGCACCACTTGTTAAATGACCTTATGTAAGAAGCGTAGGTTTAAAGTAATACATCACAACCATCGAGGCTGGAGTTTGAGTTGACCACACCTCTGTAGATAGCTAAGCGGTAGATTTTGTGGAGTTATCAGTCTGGCATACTGCTGCAAAGCCTATACAAGCAGCATGGACCTGACTCGCAAATTGCTGCAGATGTAGGTACAAGATTCTATGTGTGGAAAAACAGGATTCCGACAAAGATTTAGCTTTGCCTAAGTTGTGCTTATGTAGCGACCTACGTAAAAGGCTAATTTTCGGGCCTTTGCAACATGTTATTGCAAAACCTTTTAGAAGTTGAAGCTCCTAGAATACCGTATACCTAAATTTTCAGCCGAAGTGTAGTGTTGGATAGGTTTGCCATTTAACGTCCGTGTGCCATCAAGTACTGGGTATTTTTGAGTCATAATGCCCAACTCATCAGCGGAAAAGTTCATTTGCCACTGCTGAAACCATGACACTAAAGACTACAAGGCTTCGCGGATTTCGTCATGTGGAAAGCTGTGCACTTAGGGAAAGACATATACAAACATTATATTACCGGTGAAGCGGAAGGTGTGGTCATGTCGTAGGCAGTTACAGAGGTCGTTTCCAGAAAGCAAGAACAAAGTCGGTCCAAGTACGCTCCTTTGTATGGCACTAGAAACGGTAAGGGGAATGGATTCATACTGCGTAATTTTCACAGGCTGTGCGCGCCTGGTTAAATAGGATTCCAACCACTCAAGTGAAAGGCTGCCTACACCGTAAGCTATAACCTTATGCAATAGACGTATATGAGGGATCTATCAAAGGCCTGTTGGGTATAAATGTATATTGTAATTACTGTTAGATCTGAATCAATTACGTCGGTGACAAGTTAAAACAAATCAAGCGAACCGTTTGCGCAACCTCGAGCGCTTTGGAACACACGCAATGACCCGCTAACATGTTCTGTTGCATACAGAATGTTCATGAACGCCCGCTTGACCGATTTTTCCATTAGGCGTTAGATAATGGAGGTGTGGTTTATGGGTTGGTAGTTGTTGATTTCCTGTGCTGAGCCAACTTTGTGGCGCGGTATGATGACAGAATGCTTCCATGCCGAAGGGTATTGGCTCTTCTCCATGGAGAGTGTGAAGTTTTAAGAAAATTTTCAGAAGGTCATTACCCTTGTTCTTAATTACAATGGGTGGGATTCCGTCAGGGGCCTGGTTCATAGATGGCTTAATTTTTGCGGTGGCAGAACGGTTACTTTTTAGATCAAAATACACCGCACAGAGCGCCTGGTTGGTAGACACGTGTACCTCAGTAGCGACTGGGAGCATTTCTAAACATTGGGACCCTTTAACGCAGGAGTTGCACGCCTAGCATATAATGCGTGGGTCCTCAATTGTGCGTCGTTGGAGCCAACACGTGTAGAGGCCTCTTTGACCCATAATAAGGGTGCGAGGACGCAGTAGTCGGCTGAGTTGCTTGGCTTTGTTCGAATTAGCCATTGCCGTTCTCTCCTGGATAGTTTTAACCCGTATAGATCTGGTTGTTAGTTGCCTCGAACTCTTTTTGGCTTGCAGAACTGTACAAATTTGAACGTCTTGTGGTAGGGAGGCCGTAGTTTGCGCACCCTGGCATGTAGCTTAGGTTGCCTAACATTTTTGATGAAAATTTATTTAAACGCGATAAAGGGGCCACGAGATCCAAAACTTAGTGTAGTTTACTCTAAAATATTGTAGGCGATCTCACCAAGTAGTCGGACAGAGAGAATTCGAAGCAGTTCCTAGATCCAATAACTATGCCAAAAGTAGGCCAGTTTATGCAGTTCAACGGCTGGTAGGCCTTAATGGTCGCTGGTCTAGCAGAACAGGTGGCCAGTTTTTTAAGTACATGGAGCGGTATACCACTCTGTGGCCGCTCCCTGGGAATCCTTGGTCTAAAGCTACCCTTAAGTTGGGTATACCTAGATTAAGTCTACTAACTGACGACCTGATCGGCACTGTACCATGTTGCACCCATCCTCCTAAGTTGATGCAAGCTAAGATACCTCTATGCCTTTTCGGAGCAGTAGGTGGGAGCCAGTGCATATTTGGCAGGTTGAAACTCCCGCAACGAGGTTGCATGCACACGGGTAGCTTTATAATTGCTTAAGAGTGGCTATAAGGGTCTTATCACCCAAATGGGATGTATCAGGTGCAATGTAAATGCATCCAGGTAATAAGGTAGATATTATGACGTCAGCTATTAGCCACCTAGGGTCCATCATTTTGGCATTATATATGATTTCGATTCTCGCAGGGTGGTTTTGCTTAAGGTACGTGACACTCCCTCTACTACGCTTGCGCGTACGAGATGGTGTAAACAGCTGATAGCCGTGAAGGGAAAAGTAACCATCTAAAGGAAATTCTTTGAACCACATTTCCGTTATACAAATTGCATCAGGCGCGGTAAGGATAGTTAAGGGGCGTAGTATACGCATCTTGGTGTTCAGCGACCTGGCGTTGACAAGTCTGCTTGAAAAGCGTGGCCGGTGTTTCTTAAATAAATAAATAAATAAATAAATATTTTATTCTCGTCTATGCGAGGCTCGCCCATGGAGGCATGATCAGATATGTACAACTGTACAAACATTTTATGGCAACTGTAACAGTGACAGTAGAAAATTGCTCATATGTCCATGATTGGAACTGTACAACGGTGAAAATACGAAACAATAATTTGGCTGTCATGAGATACGGGACCTCAGCTAGTAATAGATTGAGAATCCTGAATGATCCACTGGAAGGTAACGGAAGAGCACGCTCAAGAGATATATGCCAACAGAGTGCGTACGTGCACAAGTAAGGCAAAGGTCAACGTATCGTAGGAAGTAAAAAGACGACAGTATATGCAGATGTAGAAGTTCCAGTGTAACGAGCCTATCCAGAATTGTGACGCTAGTTGACCTGCCAGTGTGAAGTTATGCGCTGTGACTATATTCGGTGGCGAGTCACATACGCCACGTTGCGGTGTTGTTAAACGGACATTTGTGGCTTTCTACAGGGAGAACGCTTTCCAGGCGAAAACCCACCACGTCCTGGAACACTGCAGCCAATCTATTGAATGGCAAATTGTAACTGGCAATGTTTCTTGTTGAACGCTTGTTTGCTGGGTTATTCGCAGTTCGGTCGCGTCCCATTTTTCTGCTGGCTGATGCCACAGCTGTTTGCCTATTGCGTTCCTTAGCTTTATTAGTGACTCAAAGGGAGCAACTGGAGCCACTGAGCTATTTGTCGAAGTTGTAAGAACAGGGTAAGTAGATGTAACACAGTGCTGTTCGGTGGTGACTTGTAGGGTGGCCGGATGAGCTTGTCGCGGCTTATCCTTACTTGGCATAAATAAATAAATAAATAAATAGTATATTCTCGGTAAAACGAGACACACCTGTAAAGGCGTGATCAAATATGCATACAAGCGTAGCTTCTGTGGAATGTTAAAAACATTTCGTTTTAATGAAAGGTATAAAAGAAAAGATGTTGTCCGTATGAGTGAGCATACTGTCAGGTAATAGTCAGACCCAGGGACATTATGGCGCTGTGGCGCGCAAAAATCCGTCAAAACGCAAGTTGGGGGTAATTTCGCCAGGTAGTGATCCGTAAGCACAGGTGCCTAAACAAGGTTTTCTCAACCAATAACCATTATGCGATAGAGATGATCTGTGCTCCAACAAAGCATTATTCATAACAGAATTAGTTGCACTGGTGCTGTGGAGTGGGGAGAAAGGACTCTGTCAGTTCAACCGTTGCTTGCGATGGTATCCATCTATGAGGTTATGCAGGTGTTTGACAGTCTGAAAGGTTACGACAGTGATGAGGAACGTGGTGTGTAATGTTGTTGAAGTACTATCAGCAAATGCCCTGCCTGAAGACAGAAGATATGTAGGCGTTACATTTTTACCTGGGGCTGGTTTCAGAACCGGAACGTTGAGCGGTTCGAGAAAGAGTTGACCTATCATGGTGGCGTTGCGTAGTTGATCCCAGTTTATCACAACGGTTTTGAAGTCGGTTTCCTTCTTAACGCAGTTTATTTGGAGCAGCGAATTTGCTGTTCAGCTCATGCGGGCTCTCCGCTGATAGAGTTTGCTGTTAAACCATGGACTGCGGGAGTAGCTTGCATAAACGCTTCCAAGGAAATATTGTCGTGAGCGTTAAGCACCAATATACTGTGGGACCCACCGTCCCGTCCAGAAGCCGCTTGAAGCTAGGCCCTAGCCTTTGCCGCTTCTTGGGCGGGTGAGGGGCGGTTATCGGCGTCGTCCTTGAACAGGAACGTCTGGATCTTGACATACCTCTTGTTGCAGACACAAGGCTATATTTTAGCTCCCGTGCCTGTCGTCCCTGCGATGCGGATAAACCGGGCGCTCGCTGCTCGT
The DNA here is from genome assembly GCA_944474145.2 of Dicrocoelium dendriticum. Classification (NCBI taxonomy): domain Eukaryota; kingdom Metazoa; phylum Platyhelminthes; class Trematoda; order Plagiorchiida; family Dicrocoeliidae; genus Dicrocoelium; species Dicrocoelium dendriticum. The sequence goes on from CALYDF020006417.1 coordinate 12,663, forward strand.
TAATGGGCGTAACAACCTGATTCCCGCAACACAAGCGTGATGAGCCCACACCTCGGAGTATTCTCAGTTGCCCATTATACAGCCGTTTCAGACCAGTTCTCTTTTGTAGTTCCTCGCACTTTGTCCTAGGCTTGATTCATCCTTTGCGATCAAGTAGAATAATGCCACGAAGTTACGGATTCGTTTGTTCAGTCGCATTATCTCTAGCGAATTATCCGCGCTTCCATTGACTCCAATGGCCGCTGAGCTGCACACCACCAAAGAGATCTCATCAGGAACCTTAAACCCAATGGTACTAAACGTCCCACGGCCTCAAACGAAAACTGAATGTATTGATGCTTTCAAGTTGGCTATCTCTGGCTTGGCTAGAAAGGGGAGGTTCGTGACAGGCGGTCAACTTGGTGTTACACAGATGCGAGGTTGTTTTTATTGGAAGGTACCATTTTGGTGATGCCGGACAGCGGACAAGCTAGTCTTTCGCTGATTGCGTTTGGATTCGTCGGATATCACTTTGCAGCTGAGTACGTTATGCGTGAAAGCGGTGTTTCTTCGATGTGCAATCAACGTCCGTTCTCAGCAAGAAGGCTACTTACTTCTACACATTTTAGTGTCCTGAGTCTTCATAGTCTCCAAACTCAGAATAGTGGACACCAAGCGATGGGGTGGCACCAGTTGCTTGCTTTTTACGACCTACATTAGCTGAGCAATCTAAACCAACTGTGCGAGAGGCAGCTGGAGGATACCAGCCTGTAGCGAGTCGAAGC
>CALYDF020006418.1:0-13438 GCA_944474145.2 Dicrocoelium dendriticum
GACGATTAGGGTCCTCATCCAAAGCCTTTGGCTCAAAAGCCTGTCCTCAAAGTAGCGGGGTGGCAGTGGTTTAGTTTTACAGTAATGGACGCCATCCCATTTCAAACACCCAACCTGGAGGACCAGGAGACTGAGTTTGTCTGACCTCTCACCATTGAGCCACCTGGTAGGAGTAGCTCTCAAGGTGCCCGGAGGCATCACTCATTATAGCTCAATGGGTCCATGAGGTACGCAAACCGTCGCACCACGTTAAGGTCCAGTCTCCTGTGCCTGTGAAAAGTAGGCGGAGAAAGACTAAAAGGCAGTACCCTCACTTAAAGTACAAACAATGGGATCGCGGGGTGTACGGTAAGTCCCTTGAGCATAAAACCACCGGAACTTACTCTTTTAGTTCATCCACAAGCTCTGTCTTGTACAGCCACCAGTTCTACACCGACGCACGTGTCCCCATCCCGCGGTTCTGTAACACGCGCTGTAAAAACCCCACGTCGGGGCGAATTTTTTACGGACAGTAGCGTAATCATTAGAAATGTCATTGAATCTTTTTCATCATTTCCCAGGGAAAGAATGTCTCATCATATTGATTGGTTTTTAATTTGCACCTTCAAGCGCTACCGTGAGGCTCGAAATCTTGCAGATAGCATCTACGAGGTGCTCGACTACAGCATGAAGTAGAACTTGCTCGTGTAGTTTCATCGAACCCGAAACTTTTCTTTGAGTAGGTCAAAAGGCGAAGCAACATGAACTCGTGCATCCCAGTGTTGTTTGGCCCTGACGGCACTGCTGCTGTCACAGATCACGGAAAAGCTTGTTTACTCAGAGGACGGTATGTCTGGGTTTATGTTCGAGAGTCGCAGCTGCCGCATATCAGCCTGCAGGCAAAAGTTCCTGAGGGCTCCCACTTGGAAGAGGTTTCCATAACGGCGACTCAAGTGCTCCGGCTTGTGAGGGAATTAAATCCCAATAAAGCTGCCGGTGTGAATGCTATTCATCCCAAACTGTTGTACGGATTGTCTGATGAACTTTGCCCTCCGATTACACAGCTTTTTGTATAGTCTCTACGCAGCTGCTCTCTACCCACTGACTGGAATGAGGCTATTGTTTGTCCCATTTTTAAGAAAGGTGATAAGCACCTCCGTTATAACTATAGACCGGTCAGTTTGACGCGCGTGCTGGTCAAGTTGTTGGAAAAGCTCTTGAGGGACGCTCTTGAAGAACACTTGAGGGCGTTTGAGTTGCTTAATCCTTCTCAGCACGGCTTTCGTAAGGGCTATTCTTGCCCTACTAACTTGTTAATGGCTCGTGAACACTGGGTCGAAGCCGTTGATTACGGGAAGGCAGTCGACGTGCTGTTCATTGACTTTTCCAAAAGTTTTGACACCTTTCCACATTTGCGCCTTTTGTACAAGCTGAATTCCTACGGTATTTCTGGACCAGTCTTACGATGAATTTCAGCTTTCCTAATCGGAAGAGAAATGTGTGTGTGGGTGGGTTCAAGTTTGTCCTTCCGCCAATGTGTTCTCAGTGGCGTTCCGCAAGGTTCATTATTTGGCCCCTTCTCTTCACTTTATACGTTAATGACCTACCTGATGAATTGGGTGTGCCATCCCTAGTGTTTGTGGATGACTTGAAACTCTGGTTCACAATAGACGACCCGATTGGTCCACTGATCCTACAGGGGGCTCTGGATAGACTTTGGGACTGGTCAATTTTGTGGCAGTTGCCCGTTAATTTAGTGAAGTGTTCATTTGTACGCATTGGTCAGAATGACCTGCCGACGCGTTATTTGCTTGGCGGCAATGAGGTACCGCGAGTTTAACTCCTCTTAGGACATAGAAGTTTTGTTGTCATCGGACTTTAAGTCCAGTAAACACTGGGCGACAGCTGCTCTCATCTTTTTCAGCATGTTTTGGATGATCCACAGGTCGTTCGGCACCATGACCACCGAAATGTTCCTTAGACTATTTTTGGCTTTTGTAAGGCCGCACTTGGAATACTGCGTTCAGGCTTGTTCTCCATGCCTGGTTCTTGATAACATGGCAGTCGAATGAGTCCTGCGTTCCGGGACGAAAATGGTGCACGGATTAAAGAAGCTGAGGTACCCGGAGAGGCTACGTAAATTGGATGTTTTTCATGTAGTACAGGCGGCTTCGGGGCGACTTGGTCCTCACATACCATATACTAATGGGTCAGATTGGTCCTGGTCTGACTAGACGGTTTCGCTCAACTCGAGTGTCAACCCTTCGTGGCCACCCATTAAAGTTGCACGAACCCCGTCTGACCGGGTTTAGACAGCTTTTCGGTTATCGCGTAGGGCCATAACTTATTGGAACACACTGCCCGCAGACATCGTGATGGCACCGACGGTGACCCTCTCGGTCTGCAGTTTAAAGTCTTCTCATTCATGTATTAAACTTTTACTCGTTTACTGCGGCCTACGCTTCTTAACTCATTTTAACTTACATCTTAATACTGCCTACGAAATTCGATAAGCTTGTATTCTCCGTTTCCTTTCCTTTACTGGCACTACTGCTTTGTTTTATTCTTCACGTGGTCGGCACAGCGGGGACTGCTAGTGAAGGACACGTGGGCATTGTTTGGTTGACCATGTGAATCGTGTGTGTTGATTTGGCTCTCCTCTGGCGCAGCAACACACAGGTTTCCCTGTTGGATCAACGACGTTTTCCAAGGTGGTACATTCACGGGATTTTCCTACTTTTCCAGTCCCACTTGAACTGGAACTTGCGTTCTCCCGCCTGGATTCCCTGGAGTGAGCGTGCGTAAACTAACCCGACTTGAAGATTTGCCAGTTAGTAGCCCCAACCCTAGGCCTCGCCTTCTACCGGCGATTCTATCCACATTACGCGCTTACGCGATTTGCTTTTTAATTGATAGGTTCTGGTGTCAACATACAGCCGGATCTTCCTCTTGCGGATAGGGTAAGACTGAAGGCAGTTATCTAAGACCTCATGTCACGTCGCGCTGCTGGTGAAAGTGGTCTGCGGTTGGTGGGTTTTCGGGTGGTGCGCCGGCGGTCCACTTCCGCCATGCCATAGCCCATCCTGGTGGTGCACGATCCTGGACGCACCATGCCAATACCCTTCATGTATTGCTTACTAGCGTGCGTGGCTTGCGTAACAAGATGTGCGACGTTGGCGCTCTTGTGTGCCTCTGTCATCCAGATGTCATCGCTTTTACTGAAATTTGGCTGTCTCCGGAGGTAATGGGCAATGAAACACTCCTAACTGGCTACGCACTACTGAGATCAGATCGTCCCTGCTACTGTCGTGGAGGTGTGGTGGCGCTCTACCTAAACTCCTGTTTAACTTTTTCCAAAACATACAAGTTCAACTCAACTGCTAGGACTTTTGGAGCTCGTTCGCTTGAAGTGTGCACCTTATCTTCCGAGTTTAAAATTGTGTTAGTGTATAGAAGCCGTGGCCACTTCCACAGAGGTTTTATTGATTTTATTCTCGAACACCACCAAGCGGTGCTTAGTGGTGGGTGACAATTTTCGGATATAGACTAGCACAACCTCTCCTGCGAGACTGCGACCTTAGGCTTAGCCGCCGAACTAGTGGAGCTGACGCTGCATACCCCCTACATCATTTTGTTAATCAGCCCACACTGTTCATGCAGGGGCAAGCTCCGTTCATTCTTGATCTTACTGTTGCCAAGTCAATCGACTTCGTAAGTAACATCGTTTACGGTCAAGCACTGATCATACATGCGTCCCATTCTACTGTGCTCTTAGTAAAACCTAAGAGAAACGCGCGCCTAGAGGTTCGAACATCTGTCGTGCTGATTTTGATGCAATGAGATCCAGTGCAACCCTATCACCCTGCACCATTTTGGCATCAGACGATATCCAGACGGTTTGGGATAAGTTCAGATCATTCATTTTTGAGGTGTCCCTTCATCACATTCCGCTTTCATTTAGGAAGAAAGAGCACTAGACCACCCTGGTTTGATTTAACTGTGCGTCAGCGGTTGAACAGACAGTGCAAGTGTTGGCGGAGTTACATCGCGACAATCAGGCGGTGCCTTGCGGTGTTACCGAACAACGCGAAACGCATCTAATCAGCATCTAAGGGACGCTCGACATTGTTATGAAATGGAACTAGCAAACGCAGGTTCGGCCAACCCGAAGCGGTTTTTCGTGTGCTAACTCAACGATCCCGGTGTTGCACGGACCTAGTAAGGTTGGCGCGCACACTGATTACGACAAGGCCTGCCTTCTTGGAGAACACTGCGGGCACGTATACCCTAGAGTCACCTTTACCAACTATCGATTTGGAGGAGAGTCCCGGCTACGTCTCTATTGACTGATATCTCCATGGAATATGCCAAAGTGCTTTCACTGCTGCTAAAGCTAAATCCTGCCAAAGCCGTTGATATCAATGCCATTCATCGGAAGTTGCTATATGAAGTGGCAAATGAAGTTTGTGGACCGGTAACGCACTTGTTTGTGAAGTCTATTGCTAACTGCGCGTTACCTACTGACGATATAGGCTGTTGTCCGTCCACACTTCAAATAGGGTGACAGACACCTTCCTTTTAATTGCAGACATTAGCTTAACTAGCGTGCTGGTTAAGTGACAAGAAAATTTGATAAGGGATGCCTTCGAAAACCATTTCAAGGCGTTTGACATTCTCAGCGCATCAAAGCATGCTTTTTGCAAATGATATTTTTGTCTGACCAACCTAATGGTTGCTCGAGAGAGCTGGGCGTAGTCTGTTGACCACGCTCCATCGGTGGACTACAGTTACTTGCCTTCTCCCTTTCTCTTGCGTTCCTGCGGCGTCTCCGGACAGGTGCTTCTATGGCTATCAGCGTTTTTTGAAAGAAATGTTTGTTTGAGTAGGCACTAGTCTTCCTTTTCGACAAATGTTCTGAGCGGCGTCCCACAGGGATCACTTCTTGGTCCTCTGCTCTTTGCTGTGTACGTAAACGAGCTGCCATAAGTGCTGGGGGTGCCTGCCCTCATCTTCGCGGACGATTTGAAGTTCTGGTGCACCTTGAGCGACTCTGGGAGCTCCCAGGCTTTTTCAACAAGCTCTCGACAGACTACTTGATTGGTTCGTTCTTTGGCAAATGCCAATAAACCACACAAAGTGTTCAGTAAAGCGCGCAGGATCAAATAGCCCGACGACTCACTACATGCTTGGCGGGAATGCATTACCTAATGTCCCAACAAGTTCATTTAGGCGTTACATTAGCTCCGGACTTCAAATCCAGCGAGAACTGGAAACGAGTGGCTAGCAAGGACTTCCAAACACTGGATGATCCGTAGATCATTTGGGATGTTAACGGAAGACATGTATATTGAATTTTTTGCGGCCTTTGTTAGACCGCACCTAGAATACTGCGTCAGGCTTGTCCTCCTTTTCTGACTCGTGACAAAATGGCGGTAGTGCCGGTCTTGAGGACTGATACCAAAATGGTCCGAGGGCTGCGGCACCTGTCCTACTCTGACACTGCTCAAGCGAAAATGGTTCTCACCACGCTCGCCATCTTCGTGGCGATTTAGTACTCACATCGTATACTAATAGGGCAGCTCGGCGCACACCTATCCTGGCTTTTTCGTACTGCTACTACCTACTGCCTACTCTTCTTGGGCATCCATTGAAGCTGCACAAATTCCGATCTGATCGGGTTCGGAGTGATACTCGTTTGTCGCGCAAAGTGAAAGATTCCTGTAATGCGTTACCCGAGGACGTCGTATTGTCACTCACGGTGACAGTTTAAACGTCGCCTTGATGCTCTCAACTTACAACCCCGAATCTTCCATTTCTCTCTTTAATTCTTCTTTGTATTGCTCTTCAGTTCCTTTCCTTCTTAATCACCCGTACTACCTATTTCCTATCTCTCCCACTTTATGCCTAGACTGCAATTTTACTCCCTTTTCTTATTGCACTTGACCGCCGCAGCGGGTTCTGTTAGCTCGGGGCGCCTCGGTCTTGATTGGTTGACCACGACGTGTTCTGCACATGCTAACTTGGCTCCTACCACCGGCCACTCGTACACTTGAACGTGGATCAACGACGCATTCAGGATGGAACGACCATGGGCATCTCCTTTTGTTCCTACACCAGTTGGACTTGTCTTGGTCTATCAAAGCGAATAATGCAGTTGTCACATATCCACGCGACGAGAAAAGGTCGAACATGGCATCAAAACACCGATCTACAAAGTGAGCGTCAATTTTTCGCTTGAAACACTGGACGGAATCTGCGACAACAATAGGACTGGGTACCCCATTCCAACGATTTATCACGCATCGGGCAAAACAATGAATATGGGAAATCTGGTCCATACTTGGAATCTCCAGTTTGGAAACATGTCCACGGGTGATAGATGTATTCGTGACGCGGAACATTTAGCTTAAATTAGGAAAATGTCCCAGATGAAGGATCCTGAATGTTCCGAGTGGCATTTGCTGTACCCGCTGTGTGGTTAGATTGCGACTCGCAATCTCTATTCAGATCGTGGTCCTCTTTAAAGTAAACCTCCGTCATTACAATCACAAGGACCGTATCCGAATTGGTGGTTCGGTGTTGCGCCTCCCAACCCTAAGACCCATAGCCGGTTTTGTCCTCTTTTGAACTCATCAGATGAAGATAGTCTGAGCTGCGATGGACCTCGTGACCTAGTGTTCCAAGGTTGCAGCCTTGACCACTATGGCTCTATGATCCGCGATCAACGCTTAGCACAGCGGTAAAGAATTCCGAGTGGCATTTAGTGTACCCGCTGAATGTTGTAAACAGTTCAATCCTTAGTCTCCTGTAAACCAGTGTCTGAATTTACAACTTATGACACTTATGTTCATAAGATAAGCCACGAAGCCTAGGTCTCAAGCGATTGGCTAGATGTACTTTTTCCAGTTTTTTCATCTCACCCATCGTGCCGGGATAGTAGGCTGGTGCACCGTATTCTAACAGCGGGCGATCCATGACGACGTGCAGTCCGATAACAGTTTCTTTAGACCATCTGTGCTACGTCCGGTTAAGTAACAAAAGCATACAGAGACGGGAACAGTAGCATTTGTGTGTTGTCTGACGGCCTTGAAATCTCACGCGGACACCACTCCAAGGTCTCTTCATCAATGGGAGTCCATTTCTCCATCCACACTGTCATCAAGACAGTTAAATTAAGCGGAAGCTTGGGAACCATTCGAACATTTCAGCATATGCTTCCTGAAATCCCTTTGTCGGATAGGTACTTGAATAACACTGCACAGAAAATTTGGCTTTTGTCAATTTTCTTGTGACTCAAAAGGCCTCGAAAGTCCTTACCTACCTGGTATCTTTTTGTGTGTCTTCACTCGCGACGCACTCCTGCTCGCATTCTGTTTGTGCCGACCGAATTCGGCTTGCAAACATTTTCACTTATCACAAGCTTTGCCGGGAAACAGAGTTTGACCATTCTGGTGTTGTGTGGTATGGCTTGAGTCTCATAACGTACGTGGAATTTCTCCTTAGCGGAACTTGCTTCGCTGATTTATCTGAGGTATTCTATTGGATCCATTTGGTGGCACAGTCTTATCCAAACAGCGAAATTACTTTTATATATTGCTGGTGCGTAGTGAGGATTTTGGTATAATTCAACTAGTTTGTCATTGTCACTCTATATCAGCAGACTTAGGCTAGTCTGGAAGAGCACCAGACGCAGGCGCCTCGACCTTCTGGTTCTCGTCAGTGGTGCGCCTCCCAATGGACCCCTTCCGGGTTCCGCCCCTATGACTTCTGGATGCCAGTAGCTAGTACCACGTCGCCATGGATGACGGCCGTTTACTTGCGTGATTGATAGTTGGCTATGTTATGCCGCGGCTCGTCTTCCACAGCTTAGTCACCTGTTAATCACGCAGGTCCGCGGCTGTCGCGCATGGCGAAGTGGCACTAGCTGCTAGCATCCAGAAGTCATAGGGGGCACCCGCTGTTTCCTACTAATGAAGCTGGCCTGTCTTGGGATTCATCTTCAACTGTTGACTTGGATATCAGCATTTCTTTTAGATGTACCTTCCACGTTAGACTCGGTGATGCCATCCCAAGTACAGGCACCGCTCACAGTGGCGTTCCCCAGAGATCTGTTGTAGCTCCCCTGTTATTCCTCATATTCATAAATGACTTAGCACCTCTACTTGAGGAACCCTGTTGCATCTTTGCCAATGATCTGGAACTGGTTAGCAGGGGTCCTAGGGACACGATGTCAAAGGATCTCTGCAATGTAGCAGAGTGGTTTGTCGTATGGGATTTGCCCCTTACCGCCAGTGAATGCCAGCTGCTGACTTTCAGCAATGACTCGCTTACAGTGCACACTTCTACGGGACCTATGACATTACGGCTTGTTGATAAAGCACGGGGCATAGGTGTCGTTATTTTGAATAACTTCAAACCCTCAGCACAATGTCAGTATGCTACCAACAAGGCGCGGCAATAACTCACCCGCCTCAGGTGAATCTTATGTAACACTATATCGGAGGTATTCCTCCCAATATATAAATCCGTGGTACGACCCCACTTAGAATACTTTGTCCAAGCTTGAGCGCCCTATCTCCAGAAGGATGTTATTTGTATAGAGAAGGTACAGAAGCTGGCGTCTAGAATCATTGAGGGCCAACGAAAAAGCCGTATGATGAACGTCTAAGGAGCTTAAGATTGTTTTCCATAGAAAGGCGTATATTGAGAGATCTAAGATAGCTTTTTCGGAACGTGAAGGACTTCACTGGCATCAAGCCTACCGACATGTTTGAGCCAGCTACACCAGATCACCTGAGTGGTCATCAGCTTAAGTTTAAGGATCGAAGGTCTGTGCTAGATATCAGGAGGAAATACTTTGCGAACCGCGTTGTTGACATTTAGAACAAGCTTTCCCCTTCGCTTATGGACTGTATAACGGTTGGCGCCTTCAATAGAGGTTTAGACAGATGTTGGTTAAATCTACTTCCAAAAATTTTCTTGCTGAGAACTCATGACGGATGAAAGCACTAGATTGTTTCCTTTTTCCTCTTTCTTTTCAGAAGGAATGTAATTGGAAGTTGAATTACCGGAGGCCCTTGGTTGCTTGCTGGTGCAACATGCAGGCCGCTCGTTAGGCGGAAGCCCATACCGTTCTGGGAATCTGACCTGCACTTTTGATTGATTTTGAAAAGGCCGCAACTGTTGTCACACGTAATTAGAGTTCGCAGCGTTTTTGCTGCCTTCCCTACAAAGGCAGCAACGACAGCGCTTTTCGTTAAAATTGTTAGGGTTAGATCAATCATCACTAACCCAACCACACTGATAATCGGTCAACCACTATCGATCCCCGTAGTGAACACTCCGTCATAGTCAGAGCACCGTTCACATTTGGCACCATGCGCTGACGCAGTACGGTTGCCCCACTTCCGGCCTGTAGTCCAACTTCGTCAAATACATAAATTCTGGAAATGTGCCCATTCTTTTAACACCGGGTTACAAAATAATGCTTCAAAATGGCTGAGGCGTGCCGGGTGAAAATTAGACATTTCTCGGTCACACGCGCTGTGTGGTAATGCAGGTACGAAAGCCTAAAATGCAGTATTAATAGCAATAAAAGATGAGAAGTCAATTGAATGGTAACAGAAGTTAGAAAATAAAAGGAAAGATTCGCAACAGCAACTGGACGTTCGAACTCCAACGTTAGTGTTACTATCAACACGGGATATCCCACGTCCTTGGATTACGCGTTGTAATAAGTGACAACCCTGTGACAAATGAAGATCAGCGCTAACCCAGATCGGGCGTACGGAACTTCAGAGTAGCCCAGAAGACTTGCCACTCGGAAGTGTGAAGATCGAGCAGAGTCCGGCGTTACCCTAACCAATGCAGTGAATGCATATTTCTGAGTCACAAATACCGTCAACACATCGGAATTCGATCCCCAAATCGTACTGTTGCACTAAAAACTTTCTCTTATGACGGAATTCTGTCCCTCGTATGTCTTACTGGGTCGGCCAGGCGTACTAAAAGCGGTCGCTCAGCCGAAGCATCTCGGTCACTCGCGCGGACTGAAAGTGTGATCTTATTAAGGGCTAACGATTCAATATTGATTGCTGTATTTAAACTTTTGCAATTTACTTTATTTTCTATTCCTCTGCGAGTGACCTAAGGACATGCTCAACTGGGACGTCAAGCCGTCCATCTGTTCGTCTTTTTGTTTTTCTTCACTTAGCGTTTATTCTCATTTCACGTTACCGGTACAGCGAGGACTACTATCACAAATCATGCGGACATTGATTGATTGAACTTGATGTGGATCCAGTGTTTTGCCCTCTCTTTCCTCGGTTTCATATTTATCCCGTAAGCTGTCCTGAACGAACGACGCATATTAGAATGATTGTCTTTCTGTCCCCGTCACATTTGAACTTGACCAGCTGAAATTTCATTTCTTGCAGTGCCGTTCAAATCACAGATGTGCGAAGCCGTATCTGCCATGGATGCAACTACCAACCTTCCTGAACCACGAAAGTAACTTGGTCATTTCCTTCCAAGAAATCTATCGTTTTTAGGCTCTACTTTGCTTTCGGTGGAAAACGCTACTCTTGAAACATCTTTCTATGACGGAATATTGCAAACCTTCGAATGACGCAGATCAACACTTATGTGTAGCGTTCGACGTGTGCTTGGAATTGTTTAGAAATGCACGCACTCCATTGCACTCTTCATAATTGCGGCTAAAGGTAACCAGCGAAGCTGGACTGGGAAGGTGATGGGGCTTCTCTACAAGGAAGGTGAAAAACCTGCTTCATGCGAAAAACGGTAGCACATCTTTTGTTGTATTACATTTGTTAGGTGGCTTTTATAGCTCAGGTTTGCGGTTAAAATGTTGCGAAGTCTCGTCAATATCACATCTCCTCACCAACAGCCTTATTGAGGAACTGATTTGGCGAGGTGTGAAGAGCAAATATCGCCTACCCGTTATGCCCTTTGTCGCGCGGTTATCAGGAAGCTGAGTGCATATGTAATAATTCCACTCACAGGTTCCATTTCGCGCTACATTTATGCTAGATGCAGGGACTCCGGCAATGCATCCGATGAGTGCACGCGCGATGGCGATACGCAAAGGAAACTACTGTATTATCCGTAAATGTATGATATACTTTATGTTAACAACGTGTATTTTCCGTACAAATGAGTACAGTAAATCGCCAAGCATGTCGGCATTCCCCAGCGGAAAAGCGGATCGTGGTGCGTTAGCGTATGGGGCAATTTGGGCAAACGTATAAGAGCGATCGGGGTTATGCTGCCAATTTTTTCTGGGTGACCGATAGATTGCCGAAAATTGTCCCACACGGCACATTTTCGGCCACTCATCGGACGGACTTCGGTCACCTCTCAGTCACTTATCGACCGCTTGCTACCTCGGCAGTCCGCTTGCCTTTCATGCTCAAACCTAGATGAACATCGTCGCTGTCTTGCTACGAACTGCTTGCCTTACACCATGTGTTTCTGGCGCAGCTACCACAACGCGTAAGCGAAGATGAGCACCGTCCTCCTCACCTTCGGGGCGCCGACGGTTGTTGCCCAGAACGAAGAGCATAAGATCAACATGTACTCAGAACTGATGAAGGAAAACATACGAAATACTGAACGTAACTACAAGGCAGGAGTTAAACCAACTTCTAAGTCGTCATCATCTCAATCGCAGTTGAAATTGGTTCTCGATAGCGTCGGTCAACTAAAAAACTGCTTTAGGATGGTCCGCCTGATGGTCCGCCGACGATCCATGAGAATGCCAAATCGTCATCTCCTGACCGTTGCTGTATCATCGTGAATGCAGCCGAGTCAACCAAGGCCACCCCAGCTGCAAGGATTGTAGATGACCCGGAGTTCCTACAACGGATGTTCTCTTTACTCTCCGATGAAGGTGAACATGGAATCAACATTGTCTCGGCATTCCACCTCGGCAAGAAACAGGAGGACTCCTCAAAGGTTCGTCCACTGAAGATTGTATGTCCAAATGATAACGAAGCCCGTCGCATTCTTCGACGAGCTCCGCGTCTTGATGGTGAATCATTTTATGTATTGCGAAAGCTTTCTCCAGCGGGTCGTGTAAAAATGAAACAAGCGGTTGAGGAACTCAGATCCAGCTGAGAAAATCGTGAGACAGTTTTACATGTGCATTTTCGCGTAGTCCGAAAACCCCAAAAATTCGCTAAAGACCACTTCTTGTCATACCCGGTCGCTAGAAGTAAGGAACGGATTAGCGCGTAATTTCTGCTAATATGCAGTCTTAAAAGCAAACTCCATGAAACTCAACAATTTGCCTTAGTAAATCGTCCTGACTTACTGGCTTTCGCCGAGACCAGGTGTCGACTGAGATTTGCTGCATTGTGCTACCTTTTCAGACTTACGCTGCGGACTTTTTAGAAACCGATTCTTGGGTGTAAGAAATTTAAACATGTTACTGTGCCTTCTCGTATGTTTGTTAGACAGACACCCCATATTTTCGATTTTGTGCTTTCCCCAGTGCAATCAGATGTCGCAGACATAACCATTCTTCCGCCTGTTGGTATAAGTGATCACTGTGTGGTTTCTTTCCTCTGGCCTCGACGCCTCACTCTTCACAACCAAGATAGTTTCCGCGGAAATTTCCGGCGTGCCGATCCAATCCGCCTACAAACGGCTTCTAGCGCTGTGGACTGGAATATCCCTCAATCCTCGGACCAGATGAGGAGTGGAATTTGTTGTATTCCAAAATGATTTCGCTTGTTGAGCAGACCGTTTCTATCTGCAAAAGTAGAACGTTTACCAGAGGCCCACCATGGATGGACCAAGAATCGAGGTGCATAATGACCAAAAGACGTAACTTATGGGACCGATTCAAACTCACTCATTGCGCGCTCGGCTATTCGGAGTACAAAGTGATTAGAAATGCCTGTATCTTGAAAAACATCAGAAACGGCATCAATATGAACTCATTTTGGCTATGCAATCCAGGACGACACCGAAGACACTGTCCTCTTACTTGGAAAGCTGGCAGTGGCATTCCTGCCTCTTTTTTCCTCGGAGCAGGTCAGTTTACTTAATGAGGATGTGGCAAAAGCCAGTCTACTGGCCCTACAGTACTCGATAGAGACGCCGTTACCTGTTGACATTTCGCCAACCTACCCCTCCCCGTTGCAGCAAGTAGAAATAAATGTTTATGTTGCCAAAGGCCTTCGTGAATTAGATCCGAACTCCTCGCCGGGTGCTGATGGGCATCACCCGCTGTTCTTCAAGACTGTGGCAGACTACATTGCCGCTCCCGTTTGTCAGATATTTCCGCCCTCCTTTGAAGATGAAAGACTCCCGACTGCTTGGGAATTGGAAACCATTGAAGGAGGAGATCGTCAAAATGTTGTCAACTATCGACTTATCTGCCTAACGCCCGTACTGTGAAGGTTAATAACAAGGATTCTCAATCGGGCTCTTCATC
>CALYDF020006419.1:0-13412 GCA_944474145.2 Dicrocoelium dendriticum
TTTCGAGATTTTCTCGCCTCAGCATTGCGCCATTTTATCGCTGTATCAATGTTTCTCCTCCAATATCGGAGTTCCCCAAGGTGTCTCCTGGGGCGTAGAGGAGCGAATACGTTCAGTAATTGTACAAATCCACTTTTGAGTCGAAGCCACCTCTGTGCCAAAGCGGCATGTTCCTACTCAGTTATCCAAGTGATTTGGAAAGCTCAATCCCACATCTTCCTAAATCAATACGATTTAAATCCCTTCCCATCCGACGGTTCTCTGCAAGCCTGAGTGTGTCCAGAGAAAAGGTCAAAACGCAATGGTCAGTCTCACCTGTGGGTGGCACCACGATTACGTAAATCAAGTAACCACGCCTGGCGTGCACGATGGCAAAGGTTGAAGGCTTACACCCAGTACGACTCCTGGTCGGAACATTGACGTATTGCTCGAAAGCAGTTCCATTTATTCAATCCACTAATTCCTACTTCAGGGTAACGGCTCCGTTTTCAGCAAGCTGCCAACCAGCATGGGGAAGATTTAGGTCACCGACAAGCAGAAAATTGGGTGCGGCCATTGTTTCCTTTCTTAGTACCGTACCCAGATACCTCTCCCCTTCTCGCGTGGAAGATGGGCTACGATAAACCCATATTACAAGTTCCAATCTACCCCAGGATCTTATTTAGCAAGATACCACCTGAAAGTTGGCAGAATTCATGGTGAATTGAGCCTCCCAGTGTTCATATTGGCACATTATGAGCAAGCATACCCCTCCACCAGTCTTATATTCGGGCTTGTCAGCCATGTAGCACGCGAAGTCTATAAACAACTTACCATAAGCCACTCACCATCTGCAGAAAGCCAGGACTCCGACACAGAGGCCACAGGAACATGCTCACAACGCGTCACTAACTCTCCCCAGTTGTTACACCCACTACATTAATTAGTGTACCACACCCTTAGCCGCTCTGGACGCGGTCCATTCCCCTCGGGCATAGGACCCGAGGGAATACACTGCTTTTTGTATCCTTTCATTTCGGTCGGCTTCCTACGTCGATGAATATATGCTGGGCTGGGCATTACCGGCTAATCCTATAGTTGGCTTCACCCTCCTGGGCCAGCTGAATAATCTCCCGACGGGTTTTCTCACATTTACCTGAGTGGGCCTAACAGCACTACACTTCGGTTTTTCTGTACGGTCCAGTTTAGGTGTAGCAACATTTTGCTTTTTCCTATCACTTTTTGAAATGGGCTTACCAACCATGGGCTTTGATGACAATACTATCGAGAGTGAAGCCTCGATGGTTTTTAAACGCACCACCTGAAGCTCCATTGTCACATCTTCAGTACCATCTTCCGCCCTAGATGTGTGCTTAACGTTTCCAGCAGGAGCACGTCTCTGCAAAACCAAATGCCCTCCATGCGTTATTTCATGGGTTTCTTGTAAAAGGTGTCCTCCGAGCCAGCTGACTGCCCTTGCCACAGGAGAGCAGTCGCTAGTGGATCGCTTGGGTGTCCGCGTAACGTGAGCCTCACTGTCGCGAATTCTAGCTTGTGAGGCCGCGGCTTCGTTAGCCAAGTTGGTATTAGTACCTGCCAACGGGCTCTTCCGAGGGGCTTTAGCCTTCGAAGTTAGTGTGTCCGGTGCTATATGCTACCGATCTTTTGTCTGACTTGCAACCAACCAAGCCTTGTTAAGTAGAAGCTCCCGGTGTACAGGCTTCCTAAACTCGACCAGGATGGACATTGTTGGCGAAGCACACCTGCTGCTTTCCAGCTACCAAAACAACGTACTCTTTTGATACCGACGTATAACGATATTCCGTCTATGCGGAGGATATCGTGAACTCGCTTTCTATATAAGTCCCATTGGGTTTTAGCTTCCCGTATAATTGGCTCCTCCCTATAGTAGCTAAGGAAGTTTTGTTGCATGCCCATAGCAAGTTCTGCACTTAGCAAGTAACATTCCAATGAAGACTGCAACTCATCGACTATTGAACACAGTGTCTTAATTAACCAGCACTGGTCAGGAAGCAATTTTCCGCAATGTCTCATCTATGCACAAGGTTTCTATTAGCAGCGTCGTGCACAGCGGGGAGTTGAGTAACTGGATCAAACGTCCGATCGTTTATCAAGCAAGAACCAATGTCTGCTAAGCACACACAATGGAAGCAACCCCACTTTAATTAGGGATGTCGGGCATAAAGCTCAATAGAGTGTTGGTCTAAGCTAGAGCCATGGTTATGGTATCATAACAAGCGTCTGTCGCACTGAATTCCCTCTTTGACCTCAACGCCAAAAGTGTGCTCACCACATTTATAGCCAGTCACCGATGTCATCGCGAATTGTACGTAACGGCCACGGTTAAAATTCTAAAAAGGTAGGTAGTTTGGTAGGATTAAACGACCAAACCGATAAAGGTATGACGGACTAAGATGAACAAATAGTCACAGCACGTTAATACAATAGAATATACAACAATGAACATAGTGAATTTATACAACCAAAAGGAACACAAAGTAAAGCGATACTGGAACGAACTCATGCGGTTGACGATGTAGTTATCTTAGCTGAATAATCGATAGAGCAGTGTAAGGAGTTCTTACTCAGTCTCCCTAGAATACACTTCCATTCCAAATTTGCAGGTAGAAATTTTAAGAGGTAATGCCCTGGTAGCACATGTCCAGGTCCTGTCCAGATTAGCCTCCTAATCGTTCCTACGGGAGCATTACGCTAAACTGGACAGGATCTTTTACAGTGAGACGAATTTTGTCCAGTTTACGGCGGACCAATGAAAATGATGTCATGGATGACCAATAGATATCGACCACTATGTGTGGCAATCCGGTAGGTCCAGAAATCTCAATTGCCTACCATTGATATCCGAATACGGATATCACACTTCTACGCACTTAGTACCTAAGGAATACATTGACGGTTCGGACCCAAGGTTCACGCGGTACGCGTTGCCTTTAGTTGCGGGACGTGGGAACACACCTAGGCGGCGCTTCAAGCTGTTGGTGAGGAAGCGAAATGGAGCTTACCGCGCATCTGAGAACATCACAAGGCGGTGGAACATGACAACCGGGGTATAAGAATGCTTTGTGTACATGAAGGTGTGCAGCACAAAAATCGTTAGTGACAAAAAGCTGCATTACGTAGATGGTTAATCCCCTTCTTCGATGGACAATGTAGGAGGCTTAAGCTGTCCATAATGAAGCAGTGGACTCACCTCGTTCGCGCTGCATACTTTACGTTGCTCAACGGGCGGCCTCTTGTGACTTGCAGAATGCAAACATGTTTTGATGTGCCATTTTATGTCAGCATCAGAGGCTGCATCATCCATGCGTTGCCGAATGATGCATTTATAGTCTTTATGCATTGCTGCATGTCAACCTACCTTGTACAATGCCGTTCATATTGGTTCCCCTTTATGTAAACAAGCCACCTGCACCTGAGTAGCAGGTCTCCGCGGCAACTGATCTTATCATTAGCCGCTCCACTGTAACCCTGACAACGACTAGCACGTTAGCACCGTGCACAGCACACAAATGGTTGATCTGAAAGTCTTTCAATAATAAGACTAACTTACGACTCGGTTTTTGAAATCTGGGTCCTTCAGCCGTTAATCTTATCCCTTAAGCTCACTGAGGGAGATAAATGGCAGACAGAGTCCCGGTGCCAGACGTTTGGGCTGTCGTTTTAGCAACTGCAACATGGTTTCGGACATGCGGCGATGGTCAACCGGTTCTGATCGCATGAGGCATCATTCATCTAAAAATAAAGCTGAGTGCAATGCAATGCGCCTGTGACGTCTTAGCTTTAATCGCCTTCAGTTTCTGTAGTACCTCCAGATTGGATGGTGCAACGTCAGCAATAACAGCCGGTGCGATTACTGTTTAGTAGAGACAGTAGGAATGCGCTACTTACGCTTGCTTGTTGATGGTTCTGGACGGGATGGACCAATTCCACTTAAGAGAGAACAGGGTGCACGTGCCTAAGTAGCTACAGCAGGTCCTTTGGGTTTGGTGGGACGCGCGGCATCTTCGTCATCGGAGCTGAGGCGGACGGGCCATCGTCTATGGGGAAATAAAAACCATACTCAAATAGTACTCTTAGCTGGAAGACCCATCGGAATGGTGTTATCTGTCAAGTAGGTTGACAACGCTGTATCCTTGAAAAGCCATTTGTGCTGAAAAAGAAAGACGTCAGTAGTTAGTGTATAACTGCGTGGCATTGAGTAAATTACAAAATATTCGTTAAAATGCTTAAATCCGTCAATATGCAATGGATGGTATACAGTGTCATCTGCCACTTGCGAAAGAGCAGAGCATGCCAGCTGGAAACCTCTCAGCAGACCTAGGTGACCGTACGTGCCGGGAGCAACCATTCGTATACGGGAGTTCCGTGGAGTTCGCGTCAGCATCCGGTAGTCCTTTGGCAAAAATGGCATCCACGGTTGCACAAGCCCCAAGAGTAGACGAACAAATGACGCTGGTACCTGAGATTTTGTAATAAGCTTTCTCAAGGTATGAACTACTGCATCGCGGTCCCTGTCATCGGCACAGCAGTTGGTAACCTTATCAGATATCTGCACTGTGTGAGCAACCATAAGTAATATATGCTACGAATCCTCTTACCTATTTGTCGCTTAGCTGCTGACAACAGCAACACGTCTTCGTGGCTTAACCCTGATGTCATTCTTTTTGCTGCACGGTAAATGGTGCTACCAGACGGAAACAGTGCAGTTAATTGATAAATTTTCGACGCGGCATGCTGGAAAGGAATACATACATATCAAACAAGCTTTAACTGGAAAACCTGATAGGGGTGCCTGAGGTGGCGCGGTATCAAAGGAGCTAAGGAATATCGCATACCCATGCGCAAGCAACCACCAAGGTTACAAAACCGTAACAGCGCGAATAAAAGGACCTGCCGATGCATTTAAACCACGCGTCTTATAGTCAAATAATATTACTTATAATGCTTACCAGTCACGTATTCATTAATAAATGCCAAACTAAATGCATTTAGCTTCAATTAACGCAAGTATACCTGAACTGGACAGTTGTCCAGTTTCTGTCCAGTTTGCCACGTTTACTGTTACGACTGTGCTACCAGGGTGGCTTCGTGTTCCGGTACGCCAGCATAACAAACATTTTCGTTCCAACTAACATTTACTGTCATAAAGTCAATGATATTCCGAAATATTTGGAAAAAATATTTTTAAGTGCGCTCAATACAAGCTAGTGGATCACCACCAGCAAATGCCAAGGGGGGTTCCTCCAATAATGATTGGCACTGCAAAAACCTTCCCCACTGCTGCCCTGTAGTAGTTGACCTACGTGGGCACTAGACAGGGCGACGTTTGCTGGTTTCAGATTGGTTTTGCAAGTGACCTCTAGGTTCTAGCATTTTTGACGGATGCACCTCCAAAGATGGGTTTTAGTGCGCCAGAAGCACCATCTACTGCCAGCAACGGATTCGAAGGCACGTAATGTAACAGCGGCGGGTTCGCTTGAATTTCAGCTGCTTCGCGCTCCACAGTACAAAATAAGAACGCCTCCAAAAACCCTGTCGTGCAATAAAAGTAAAAACACTTGCAACGTATTGATATACAAGGTTATTTTTATTAATAAGGTAAAGGATTATAATGAAAAATAAAATTTTAAATTAGGCTCTAAATTATTACAAGTCACCGTGCGCTCAAAAGTTATGCTCGTTCATTTTCAGACGAGCAGGTATTTAATAATACAGTGCCGTATAAAAACAAAAGTTAGCGCAAGTTGTAGAGAATATCTGTCTGCTTCGTCAACTTCGTACTTCAGAGCTCCGGGCTGAAGCTTTCTGTTTGGACATTGTCCAATCAAGTTTTCCGGTAGGCAATACACATCGCGATGGATGTTGAAATAGACCGCCATTGTTACCCCGGTTCTTTTCGTTTACTTACAGGTGT
The DNA here is from genome assembly GCA_944474145.2 of Dicrocoelium dendriticum. Lineage (NCBI taxonomy): Eukaryota > Metazoa > Platyhelminthes > Trematoda > Plagiorchiida > Dicrocoeliidae > Dicrocoelium > Dicrocoelium dendriticum. The sequence continues at coordinate 5,936 of CALYDF020006419.1, forward strand.
GTAAGAACAGGAGAACATTGAACGCATGCAATAACGCTCTGCTCTTTTGAATTGTTACGAAAGAACCGGTTGTTTGTATACGTGTACGTTTCCTCGTTTTGTTTGCACTGTTATCGGTTTCGTATACAACCGTTGTGTTTCATCTCGTGTATTTCTTCGCGTTGCGCTTCGTTCGTGATTGAACGTTTTGACAGCGTGTGACCAGCTGTGGAGTGTAGCCTGCCCGTTATCTTGTTCGTTGTGCACTACCATTCGGCTTCCTGCACTTTCAGCCTTCGTCCGTCCGTTATCCCTCACCTCACCTCGTTTTACTTATAAAATTCTGACGTCTCCTTCCCTCCTTCATGGAAGTCAGTGAGTTCAGTCCACTAGAGCTAACATCATCATTTCGTACAAACGCACACGATTTTATCTCGGAGTTCTGACGGTCGCTGAGGCAACCGCCAGTTTTCCATCTCGACGATGACTTTGAAAATTAATTAGGTGGTGGCTTACGTTTCCGGCGTACTTGAAAAGCAAGATAGCCAAATCCTTCTTAGTTTTTGAGCGACGAAGCTCTTCGTATTTTTCGGGCAGTCGGCGTCTCCCCTAATGACTCCTCTGATGCTTGGAACGCTTTTCGCGGCTTAATTATTAAGACAGCACCATCAGCCATCTACAAAACGAAGTGTGCGGTTCGACACCAACTATCGGACCAAAGTGTGTGCTTTTGCGTGCTTCTGCCCCTGTCATTAAAATGTTTCCTTGAGTTCTCCCCAGCCATTAGCTAAAATTTTTTCTGTGAACGTTTTGCGGGGGTTAAAATCCAAATCCATACGGGATGCAATCTCTTGTATTCCTCCATGTGCCTTAGCGGAGGCACTTAACTGGGCACGGTGTCAAGACTCGCTGGATTTGTTAAACAACAGCCGTACTTCTACTGGGGTAAACAATGGTTTAGCCCTGCACACTGTCCGCAGGAACCGTCAAATCTCGAACGGAAAACTCCAAGAATTTCAGCTCAAACGAATCAGTCTTTAGTACTGTTCGCGGTTTGTGAGGTGGAGGCTGCACGATGGACACAAGCCGCCAGTCAGGCCACGAAGGCCCTGTGGTTGGTCCAACGTTCTGATACCGCTTTTTGATTGTAATGCGTTAGCGGCACCTTTGATCGTCGTAGGTAGCCCTAATGGTTCTAGTATTAGCATTCGGCTTGATCCCGGTACCATGTTCTCTGTTACGAGTGGTGGTGGCCAGCCTGCTCGGCGATCAATGCGTTTTTTCTGAAGAGTTACTCCGGTGGTAATAGCTAATTGTGCTAAATTAACTGTCGTATTTATCCTACAAGCCGCAGTGCGCCTAGCTGAAAGGGCTGCTACTTAAGAAATTATTGTTTCTCGTCACACAAGTTGGGATACCATCTTGGGTATGGGCTTCCTAGCCAAACAAGGGGGTCTCCTTCACCATTCTAACGGAACGCTATCACAAAAGCAGCCACGCAACGCATAATACGATTTTCATGTACATGTATCCTGTTGTCTACTAGCCAATTGCCCAATGCCTCCTTGGTTTGAAGCTGATGTACTCAAAACTTTGCGCATCGATAAGTTTACCGGTGAAGGTCAAAAGTTTCCTCTCTATGCTCTCGCATATGAGTATGCAGGTCTTACCAGCGATGGTCAGTTGGGTGGAACCAGGAGTAGTCAGCATGAGATTCCTACTGGGGAACACCAGACAATCCGTCAACCAGCACGCAAAGGAACCATTCACTACCAATCTGATCTGGACAACATGATTCGTGATTCGTTAGATATGCAGGTTTTTCGTCTTTCGACGACACGACGACGATCGTGCTCGTTAGGAAAAATGACGGTTCCTTAGGATGATGTGTAGACTAACGCACATTGAAGTCAAGAGCGAAGACTTCATCCCACTTCCTCGTATTGAAGGAAGGTTGAACGCTCTTCATAGTGCACGATGGTTCCCGGCTTCAGACCTAGCCCCAGGATATTGGCAAGTAAAATTTCGACCTACAGATAAGGGTAAAACAGCTTCTGTTTTGCTATCCGATTGTACGAGTTCGTGCCGAGACCAGTAAGCTTGATCAACGCCCCGACCCGGTGGAAGATGTTCTGGAAGGCCTTGTAGGTAAAGATTGTTTGATTTACTTGGATGATATAACTATTCATGGCAGGTCGCTCAACGTGCACAACGATCGGTTGCGGTCTACCTTAGAGAGATGGCGGTTTGCAGGACTCTAATTAAAAGGACCTAAGTGCTACTGTATTCGAAGCCAAGTGAACTTGTTGGGTCACGTAGTCATATCAACTGCCATTAACCAAGATGCAGTTAAATGTGTAAAGCTAAAAACCTGGCCTAAGCCACAGCCCCGTGGGGGTTTGCGAAGCTTTTCCGGTCTTGCCTCATATCCTCCATGGGTTATTAAACACTTCGCTACCATCTCCGTGCCCCTACACCTTCTAACAGCGAGTGCGCGACACTTTGCGCGGACGGAAGAATGCGAAATTTGCTTCACGATGCTAAAAGCGTGTATGTTGTCGACATGGGTGTTAGGACTATCAGTCACTTCGGAAAAGGTAGGACCGTTCATATTGATACAGAAGCGAGCGACCAGGCAATTGATACTTGTTTTCCAAGAAGACTATATCTGGATAGACGGTGGTTGCCTATGCAAGTTGACCTTTGGACAAACGTGAAAGGTATACAGCACTACAAGACACAAAGTACTAGTCCTAGTTAAAGTAATGAAGCAATTTGTCCCTATCTGATGAACCGCCTTTGGTCCGGACGGATCACCAAGCCCTTCAGTGGCTACGTAATTTCCGAGATCCCGAGGGTCAATTGGAAGGATGGCAAGAGTTGCAAGCGTACCATTTAAAGCTGAATACCGGCGCGGTGCTCGGCATCCCTTTGCGGATGCGCTGTCACGGTTATCGACACCCGGTGTGGTAAATGTATTGTTGCAAGGAATCTATATTGATACAAGATGGGCGTAGGAACAATGCGATCCATACTGACCGAATAATTAAAAAAGCAAGGTAGAAGGTTCACGGAAACGTACTGGCACAGAAATACGATCGCGCTTAGTAGAACGGGCTTTATGGGGTCATGAGAGCCGCCTAAAGTTCCTTAACGTGATTTTCTGCCGCGTGGACAAATCAGGTCCGAAAAGAATCACACCAACGAAAGTGCCTGGAATACTGCAGCTTGTATTCACCTGGAATTAAGTCCTGCGGGCCAACTGATAACAGAGGCCGCAGTGGGCCAAACTTCTTGATGGCCGGAAATCCACACAGACGTCAATAACTGCGCCAACGAATGGGAGCATTGGGTCGCTGTCAACTTATATACGTCGACACCTCGTGTACTCTGACACCGTTAATCCCTACGGCTCCTGTCCAACGAGGAACGGAAATCGTCACATTTTATTTATGATCGATTACTTTACGAAACGGTGGGAAGCTGTGCTCAGCAAGCCTCCGGATGGGAAGACGGTCGCTTCTGCATTCATCAGTGACTAGGTTGCAAGTTATTGTACACCGTTAGCACTTCCCTCTAACCAAAGAGCGCAAGAATCGGACCACCAAGAGATTTTGAAGCCTTTGATTCTGTGGCATCAATCCGATTGGTAGGATGAAATACTTCCGCAATGTATGATGGCCGAACAAGCGTCGGTGTACGTAGGCATTGGATGTTCTCTGGCCGTCCCAATGCAAGAGCAAGTGCTGCGACTATTACTCGGGTTGTTGTTACGGATTCTCCCAGCAGAAGCTTGCTCTATTTTGGACTATTTAAGAGACCTACGTGAGCGCCTTCGGTTAACGTGCCTAAGGGTGAGAGAACATACAGGAAGAGCGCAGCAACCTTAGGTGGGTTATGACAGACGTAACAGGGGTCCTGATGACCACATCGGTGCTCGTGTGTGGCCGCTCCCACCGAAGCCACCTCCGGTCACATCTAGCAAATTTCATCCACAGTGGCAAGGGCCATAATAGATCGCACTCATCCGTGCACCTACTGTGCACGTCCTACGCAGCTCCACGAGCCCAAACGTTGAGGTGACTATACACTACAACCAGCTGAAGCATCCAACTTGGAGTTCTATGACGTTTCCATAGAGTTTACCTGCCGAGATGTATTCCAGAGGCTGGGGAGACTGTTGAGATTCCGGTTGAAGGCGTGTAGTCACTTATCCGAGTAGCAAGGCACTGACGGCCGCGCCTACTGCGGAAGAATGGTGGTGTAACAACCAGAAACCGCCTTAGTTGTTCGAATCGACCGCCATCATTACCCCGTTTCTTTTCGTTCACTTACAGGTGTGTACGAACAGAACAACATTAAACGCATGCAATAACGCTCTGCTCTTTTGAATTGTTACGAAAGAACCGGTTGTTTGTATACGTGTACGTTTCCTCGTTTTGTTTGGACTGTTATCGGTTTCGTATACAACCGGTGTTTCATCTCGTGCTTTTCTTCGCGTCGTGCTTCGTTCGTGATTAAACGTTTTGACAGCCTGTGACCATCTGTGGAGTGCAACGTGCATGCTAACTTGTTCGTTGTGCACTATTACTAGACTTCCCGCTCTTTCCGCGTCCGCCAGTCCTTTATTACTCACCACCAACCTCATTCTAATTATTACTGAAAGTACGGTTAACAAAGGGCTGTAAATTCGCTAGTTAGCTTGTACAATGCACTATCAACTCCTTTAGGTCCATTGTTGCATCTTTCGGGTATTTTAATGCACACTTAAACATAGGTCTCCTGTTTTCATGGATGCTTTACGTAACTAATTCGCAACCTATGAAGTCAGTTTGCGACATTAGATTTGGGCAACTGTTCTTCCTAAAACAATTCTTGTGACAACGCTGTCAGCACGAGCGTTCGGTAGCAGCCAATATGGCACTCCGTAATTGTGCTAGCAGTGCCTTGGCTAGTCGCTTTTGGAAGCAAAGAGGACACCGACAAATTGTTCAGAAAACGGCGTTAACATGCATGCAAACTGGTTCCCACTCAATTCGCGTTATTCTGCGCCTACTTAATGATGGAAATAATGCTAAGCGTGTAACGCAAGCAACTACATTTGTTTTAAACTTTCGCCACGCTCATACAAGGTTAGTAACTAAAGTAAAACTAGGCAACCTGAAGTATTAGATATAAGCATATTTTTCGCTTTTCTTAAGCGGACCTGCCGTCCACTGCGAGTCTCGTCCTAGACTGCTTGGGCAGCCTCTAGTTGTGCAGACAGGGAAGCCTCGGAAGTTTATTGGAGTACATCATAATTATAATGAAAGATGTAACACTAATGGTAACTATGGATTAGATTTCTATCCGCACAGACAGACAATCATCCCTCCCGCTGGAGCATGTTTTTGCTCAGTCTTGAAGAAGCGAAAAAATATGAAGACAGTGGGTTTGATTTGCCCATTAAAGTTGTTAACTAATATTCTAAATCCTTATCGGTGCCGCTCCTTGCATACCGAACCTCCTTTTTAACCGTGCTTTTTGGCAACTGGAGGGATCTTTCTCGAACCACGTGTGACAAATTATTGTGCCCTTGGCCTGGCAGTCGGCTTTTTGGACCACTTTCGGATGTTCAGAAAAATCACCGGTTTTGTCGCTGGGTTATTGTAGCATGTAATTAAGGTCTAGAAGCGCTTTCCGGGTAAGGTTGAAGGCATGCGTATCCATTCCGCGCGAGTAGCGAAAACTTATCCCCTAGTGTGAAAGTTTCAGGTCCCTAAATGACCAAAGTTTTGGCCCCCAGCCGTCTAAGTGTACACCCCATGGCTGACAGGCTGGTCACTCAACTTATTTTCAAAAGCACTCTAAGAAAAGCGGACTGTAATTTACATTTTCAAAGCTCATACATATGAAGCGGAAATATACATTTCAATTGTAAGTACGCAATCCTCTAGCCGTAAGGCTAACCCAAAATGAATTTTCATGACCAAAATTCGGCCATGGTGAACAAAATTCGGATTGACTGTTGGTCAAACAGCATGCTTTATCTGATGAAAGCTTACCACATACCTTTAATATGCTACTGACGGAGACTCTATCATACGACCACGTGCCTCGGAGTCGAGTGTTATTACAACCCGCTTGGGTCCTAGTACTTCGGCACCAAATGTGCCACTGATGGAGTCGCTATTCTACGGTCACCATCTTCGGAGCTGAGCGTTATTACAACCCACCTGCCACCAACGATGTCGTTGGGGGAGGCAGTATATTTCGAGCACGCAGTTTTGAGCCTGTGGTCGTGCAACACGCCGGGATCCTATTATCTTGGCAAAACACCTGCCGCTAATCCAGCTCCTTGTCATAACCGATTTAACCTTCAGTGAGCGCAGAGACGGCGATACCAACCGTGCCTTAGATTGATCAGAAAGCAGTATGAGTAGTGGTTCAGCATACACAAAATCTGTGCCTTTGAAGTGCAGGTCATATGCAGTTTGTCCTTATACAACGTTGTATGCATCGGCAAAATTATACTGGTTGTATGAACAAATAGCCTACTATCAGGCAATGGAATGTGTGAGTTTGTCTGAACAAACTTTTCCTTCTAAACGTTTTCTTTGATTGCTTGAATCCATGTCGACTCTACAATAAAGCAAAAAATGGAGTTTGTATTGTATACAATAGCTCACCCTGACATTGGGTTCTGCACAATACCTGCAGTTTCGGGAAACTCGTCGGCCCTCTTGCGACTGCCTATCGATGAAAGTTAAGGCATATGTCATCAGTATTAAATTCAGGTGCTACATGATTGGGTACGATTTGCTAACGTTCTCGGAACTGCGGGACTCGTACCTTTAATGCTTGCCCCGTAAATTATTATACCAAGCTGTCGCTTGGTGGAAGAATTTACACCCAAGTCTATCGGACAGATGTCTCCATTATTCCATCAGCACCAGCTTCTGACCACTTGTTCTTCTCATATCTCACTCCGCACCATGCCTTACCCTACTCTACACTGCATTGTATCCGTACCCTCAGCTGGTCAATAGCACAGCCTTTCCATAGTGGTCTAGGTACCTCTAGCGCCAGCGCAACATCTAGTATACGCTAGATTCACTTCACCACTGTGCATCTCCTTCTTATTTCGCATGGAGCACTCCGGCTTCTGAGGCTCCAGATGCCCATTGGTTTCCGACCACTGCCTGGCTTCTTTTGCGCGTCAGATGTCATTAACCACGGTGCTCACTGGTGAAAGCAACAGCTGCATAATAATTGTCTCCGCCTGATTCATCATCTGTATTCTTCGTCCTCCTTATCTTACCCGAAATCTTCGGTCTGTTATTGTGTGTTGCCTCTCGGCTGCCCTACCAAGGATTTTAGCTCATATTAACGTTTTTCCTCTCTCATTCGCATACTTGCCTATGCTATTCCCTATATAGCTCTAGTCTACCATTATGACTATACCGTACTCTGTAGTGTTCACACCCTTCTTTTACCGGACAGATGTCTCCTGTATCCC
>CALYDF020006420.1:0-13367 GCA_944474145.2 Dicrocoelium dendriticum
TTCTTACATCTATGGTTCTGGCTTTCCTCTGCTTCTAGACATCACCTACCAACGGTGCTGCTGCGACTTTCACACTGTAGCTCTGCACTTTGTGCTTCGCACCGCATCCGTATCTTTTCACATTTACAGGCATATAGCATCGCTGGATCTATTTTCCATCTCACCTTCAAATGCAGACATAGATTATATAAATCAGCGCTCCGCTTTTCTACTGAGAGCTCGACAACGCATATCCAGTACCCTTTTAAATATGGTGGAATGCTTCTAAAAAAATAAGTAAATAGTTTATTCTCGAATTAGTCGAGGCACACCAAGTAAGGCATGATCAATATTTACATGCAATATTGCTTCGCAACAAACGCGTTGCTATGAGCGTAGTCGGCAGTAAGCCGAAGGTTGTACAGGCTGCGGAAATTGTGTAAGTAGTCATGAGATATAGTGTCATCAATGGCTGACGAAACGTTGAATGCTACAGTGCGTAGTTTAAACAGTCAGAGCACTACAAATGTAATGAAAACGATACATATAGGCATGGTGTAAATTAGTAGTGCAAGTGTCAGGGCAATATTGAATAATGATTCTGGTCGACTTGCCAGTAGGTAGTTGTGGGCAGTGACTTTATTCGGTGGCGAGTCACATCCGCCACGTCGCAGTGTTGTTACAAGGACATTTGTGGCTTTTTATAGGGAGAACGCTTGCCAGGCGAAAACCCACCACGTCTTGGAACACTGGCAGAAATTTGTTGGTGTACTAATATGCAACTGGCAGACCAGGTTTTCGACTGATTTTACCCTCAGATATCCGCAGTCAAATGACCTTCAATTTTCTCTGTTATTTAGGCCGGTATCTTGGGCAAGGCCGCCATAATGGCTAAGGCGAATCGAGGATGGGGCTTCAAGAAGGAGCCTCTTTGTGAGTATCCAAGTGGGCGAAACGTCAATTTCTTGCTTCTGGATTTTTTAGCAGTGTGACTTTATCGAGTCCAGTTATTATAATTGGACAACGGTCAAGGTAATGAGTACTACATCCCAAAACTTCCCCCTTAGTTATCTCTGTCCATTGGACGTACCTGTGACACCGTTTTTCTTCTCACCCTTGTTCTACAGGATAACATTACCTGCACGGAACACCGCTGAAGACGTACCTGCGACGCTCCCATGGACACGGATTCAATAAAGAACAAAGAAAAACCCGCACTTCATAATCATGGCACACTAAAGAACCTAGGAAACTGATCAATTCAATACAAGTCACCTGAGTCGTCCGATTTCGACAGCCCCAACCACTTGTAATGGACTCCGAAGGCGACTACACAGCCATAGGAAACAAATTGGCGTTGCGTGACTGCGAATATCCGCGAGGATAATCGGTCAGATACCATCTTGCCAATGTATATCAACAGCCGGCAGTGTTCCAGGACGTGGTGGGTCTTCGTCTGGCAAGCGTTTTCCCTACAAAAAGCCACAAATGTCTGTTTAACAACACTGCGACGTGGCGGATGTGACTCGCCACTCAATAAAGTCACCGCCCCTAACACATTGGCAAGTTGATCGACACCACATTTACAAGTTCTGTGCATATATTGGCTCTCGCACGAACACGCCTACATATCTGACTAGTGACATACCACTATTCTTAAGTATTTTCCACCCGTTTCCTCATACTTCACTCACTGACGTACATTGCTTACGGGACCTCATCGGACTAGTTCCTCATCAACATACCATATAAGTGATCTGATCACTATTTTTACCTCTCGCAATCTGTGTACATGGACTACATACAACCTTTGGGCTGTATGGGCCCACACTACTGTCTCCAACTTTACTACTCCCACTGTTGGTGCTGCTTATTCCGCTATCATGTACAATAATGCAATATGCTGATCATGCCCAAAAAGGCGTGTCTCGCTTTGTCGAGAATAAAATATTTATTTATTTATTTATTTATTTAGATTTCTATCTTCAGGAGGATCACTTAGTCGATTGAGGCGCCGCTGTTCCATTTTATTTCACAGTTAGCTCAACTGCTTTACTGACACCGCCGCGGTTTCATTGCTGTAGCTTTGGTGTAATTACTCACCGCTCCAAAGAGATAGTCTCTTTTGTCACAAAAGGGTACTGACCCCGCTTTTCTTTGATTCACTGCTACACATCTCATGACACCTAGTTACTGTACACGGATTTTCTATTTTCATCTTCAATATTAGAAGCCACATACAAACAGATGACGGCATAGTTCATGGATACACATATAAAACAAGGCAAAACATTTGGCTAGGCTTGAAGTCGCGAGCTCTCCTTACTCCTTTCTTTGTGTTCGATGTCCTGCATTTCTGTGACCTTTTCTTCCTTGTCCCCACGCGAGACCTGCATAGAAGTTGCTGAATAAACATACCTAAACGTCGTATCTATAAATATAACCAATAGACCTATATAGAGAGCTCATGCCACTACCTCAGGCATTCTGTCTCCATGATATACATCATCTATGGAATAGAACGACTGCGTTCAAATCGTTTTCTTCTTCGGAACATTACCACAAAAAACTTTATCTACCGACAAGCGTTCAACTTACTTGCGATGTCATGGCGTTATGTTTCATCCACATCGCCAGTTGATTATTTGTGGTACCAGATCCTTCATATGCTTGGCGTCAGTATCCGATGGATACGGTACGCATCTCACCAGTTTGCTGCGATCAACTCTAGGCGTCTGTAAGCTTATCAATTATGGAAGCTTTCTGATCCGTACCTTCCACTGGTTTGAACAATTTGGTTCTAATCACTATTACCTCCGGAACATCACCTAAACAGCTACACCCCTTTGCAAGTGATCAGCATTCTTGCGATGCCATGGATTTACGCTCCCTCCATCTCGCCAGTGGATAATTTCTCCTGAGAGCCTTTTGATACGTATGCTCCATAGGTTTGAACAAGTTGGATCAAATCCTTATGACTTTCGGCACATCTGAAACAACAATTTCCTTACCATGCAGGTGTTCAACTCAATTGCGATTCCATGGCGCTATGCTCCTTCCACCTCGCCAGTAGATTACTCTTTCCTGGTATCAATGCCCATCTAATTGGCGCCATTATACGATGGATACTTCACCCACCTCGCCAGTGCGGTAGGATGAGTTTATACCTTCCGGACCTATATTGTCTGTGGCCTATACCACTGCGTTCGCCTTTCTGGTTCCAAAGACCACAGCAAGCTCCTCAACCCTTCGAAACATCCTCTCCATGCAAACGTCCCACTTAGTTGCGATTGGTTGCCGCGTGGACCTACCGGCGACAGCCACGTGGCCCTGCGTTACTTGCTCGAATCATATACTGCTTATGATTTGAGTTCCATACTCACCTGAATAGCGTAGCTCCGCAACTTACACAGCTTATCTCCGAACAGTACCGCTGTCCCCAACCGTTCCTGATGAATCCTGACTAGGAGGGCTGCTGAGCCAACGGAAAATAGGATGTACCATGACCGCGATTGGCCGTTCAGAAATTCGGTCTTACAAAAGCGTTACAAGGATCTCAATATTACATACACTGTGGTCAAAGGCAGTGTTCCATGACGCAGTGGGTTATGGCTTGGCAAGTGTTTTCCATATAAAAGGCCCTAAATGTCTGTTTAACGACACGTTGAGGTGGCGGATGTGAGTCGCCACCGAAAGAAAGTCACCGCCCACCAATTCACACGAAGAGTGATCTCAATATTCCATATTTGCGAGCACGTGCTTATCAAACACTCTATCGGAATCCTACGTCTACGGAAAAACGGATATTAATCTCCGGAACCATTCGAACCCGCACCCAGAATTTCCGTAACAGAAACACTTAGTGATCGTATAGCGCTTCGGTGCCACATTTCTAAATAAATAAACAAAGAAATAGTATATTCTCGGTAAAACGAGACACACCTGTAAAGCGTGATCAAATATGCATACAAGCATGGCTACTGTGGAACGTTAAAACATTTCGTTTTAATGAAAGGTCTAAAAGAAAAGATGTTGTCCGTATAAGTAAGCATACCGTCAGGTAATAGTCAGACCAAGGGACATTATGGCGTTGTGGCGCGCAAATATCCGTCAAAACACAAGTTGGGGTAATTTCGCTAAGTAGTGATCCGTGAGCACAGGAGCCTAAACAAGGTTTTGTTGCAACCAATAACCCTTACGAGACAGGGATGATCAGTTCTCCAACAAAGCATTCTTCATAGCAGAAGTAACTGCACAGGTTGGATGTAGAAGGCTGAGGACTGCGTCATTGTGAAATGCTCAGCTGTGACTTTATTTTGTGACGAGTCACATCCGCCACGTTGCGGTGTTGTTAAGCGGACATTTGTGGCTTTTTATAGGGAGAACGCTTGCCAGGCGAAACCAACCACGTCCTGGAACACTGCCGTAGCTTTCGTTGAACAGTAATGCAAGTCGGTTATGCATCGTATAGACCGATTTCGCACTCTATTATTCGCAGTCGGTTGACAGCCAAAATTCTTCGTTGGTTGTCCGAATGGCTTAGTAATTATACGGCAGCAGTCTTTGAAGCCGGTCAATGATGTAAGATTCGAAGAGTCGAATGATTATGACGCAGGTGAGTAAACACATTGTTAATAGAGGCCGGCTCTTCTATTATATTCTGGTTCGGCTCGCAAACCGTGTCCAGCTATCCACGCTGGACTTTCATGGGGTCGGTGAGTGAAGTTGTTTCTTGTGGCTGAATATGTCCTTAATAGGTAAAAACGCCATTCCCTGCAAATTGGATTTGAGATTCCTGTAAATGTACGTAAGTGTAACTGTTTCAATAGCCAAGTGAAAATTCCATGGAAGGCCATCGGAATAGGCACGTATACGTGCGCAACGCTGTCCGTGAAATGACATCAGAATGGCTCCAGGTGACTGGCGAATAGGAATGTTTGAGGCCGTGAAGGTAATCACGCCAGAGTTGTTTGTCTTCGGTTGTGGAACGGGGGATCCATGTACATATATTATTCCAGGTGAGTAAATTGTTCTCTGAGTACGACGCGAGCTAAACCCATTTGTTTAGACCCCGTGAAGGTAGCGCCTCCGGAATGGCGGAGTGAGCTCCATTTGGACCAGTGTGTGGGTTTTTCATTTCCTGGAGAAAGGACCAAGCGTTTTGAGGATGGGTCGGCCAGTCCCAGTGGATAAACCTTCTTGTTATGGCGGACGTACCTGTGGGAATCTCGTTGACTCCAACGATCAAGCCCTTCATCTCTGCAACACTCTTATAAAAACTTATGCGCAATTTTCAGGCCATGTAGTTTGCCAACACCTATTTCTGTCGTGTGGTGTCCACACGCTTTTAGAGTTTCTATGACTCTGTCAACCACTTGATCACGCTTGTCCTGGAGTTTCGAGTTTCGTTGGGATCATAATCATTCACGTATTTATGTATCTGACGCAACTAAAAAGCGTACCGCCGCTGGAAGTTAGCATGGCGTCTTGTTCAGCAGTCAGATATTTGCACTGTTGGTGATACCAGCAGTTGCAGTCGACGCACGGCATGCCGCCACTATCGTTAGTCACGGCTTGTGCACCCGCAAGCAGCATCAGCCTCTACACCCGCATAGGTGAATAACGAGACGGACGTTATAATGTGGAAAATAGCAAAATCCTAACAGGTATACGCAGTAAAACGACGAACGGGTAGAAGGTAAAACAGAGTGTAAAACGTGTTAGTACACAGTGAAGATGCAGGAAAACCGCGTGCCCAGTTAAAGCTTTGTATTTGACCAGTTTTATCTATTCAGGTTGGTTTGCATCAGAGAATTTAACCACAGACAACTATAGTTGTAACGGTTTGACAAACAACGGTTTTCGCAATCATTCCTGTAAAATCACTTAAGGTCGCCTATATTGTACCGCCAAGCGATGTCCCCTTGAGTGTTCCGTTCCACTGAGATCTTCGGAGCGAATACATGAGAATCGAAAGCGTTTTTGAAATGTATTGGTGAATATTTGGTACTCCTATTCTATCGCGCCTCAATGCTTGTCCTGTACGGAAGGTGTCACCACTGATCAAAAACCATTGCGGTGATCTGAATGTTATGGCTAAACGCACATTGCCCGCTATGGAAGCTTTCCTTCTCAACATGTGCTCTCGCAATGATTCACCGCGTTAGCCATTAATTTCTTTTACTTCTGCAGTCGGGTTTTACTGTATGGCTGGGGTCTGCTCGCTGGACATTTCGCAAAACCTTTGATGCTTCTTCTCCGTCGGTGTTTGTCGCTTTTCGCAATTCATCTGTCGCACTGTGCTCCCCATCACCATCTATCTATGGTCGGAATAACCCCGCGGGTAATTGAAGCGGAACCCCGTCCGCTGCTCATTCGGATCCATCTACACAGGTCCTGCCCATTAAGCCTGGTACAAGATCTCATCGGCGGTTGTGAAGGATAGCGCCGTCGCCTTACCTTTTAGCAAGAGCCTAACTACAAGTGGCGCCAAGGCTAGGCCCAAGCTCGTCGAGGAACCCAAACCTAAGCTAGCATCTTCTAAGTCTCAAATGAAGTTAGCCCACGACAGATCATCCAAGCTGAAAATGTGCTCAGGCAATATCCGGCCCTTAGCAAGCCAGTAGTTCCTGCGTGCACCCAACCATTTGGCGACCGTTGTCTCATCATCCTGAAGGCAGCGGAATCTCAGTAAGCAGCCCCGCGGTAAGGATACTAGATGACCAAATACAGCTTGAGCGGTTGTTTCCGTGGCTGGTTGATGAAGGCGAATAGAAGATCAACATTTTTATCTTCCGCCTTGGCAGCAAGCACGAGATTACCACGAAGACTCGCCCCTGAAGAGTCTTTGGCGGGGATGAAAAAGTATGCCAACGCATCCTGCGCCTGACCTCGTGTCTCCAAATTCAGCCATTTTAGTACTTCATGAGCTCTCTCCGGTGGGCGAACCAAAATTAAATCGCTAGAAATGCTACGTGCTAGACAGGAAGGGGGTGAAATAGACCACCATATTGTGAAATTTTGAGTAGTTCGGAGGACCCCGGAAGGTCTTTGGAGGCCCATGCTCTTCACACCTGGACAGTAAACAGAAAGAACGGACCGCGCATGTAATCCGCCAATGTGCGAAATCAACAAAATAAGCTGGACGGTATGCCTTTGCTTACTTCGGCGACGCATCCAAACCTGATATGTTTCGCGGAAATGTGGTTATTCCCAGAAATCACAGACACGGTATTGTCTACCCTGGATGTCACCTCACCAGTCGGATCGCCACGGCGGAAGGTCTGGTGGTGCCGTAATGCTCTATTGGAAGGCCGCTGTCAGGAGGTTGAAGCTATTGGTGATCATGCTAACCAGTTCGATTCCCTCTGGTATCGTGTGCCTGACAGATGTAGAGCTCCCTCGTTCGATGTTTTCTACAGGCTCCGGAGCTAGTTCGTTGAATTTGGTCAGGGAGCACAGCGGAGGCAAGGACTGTCTTCTTGTGGAGGATTTCAAAGCCCCAGATGGCGATTGTAACTTTGTTCTTTGGGATCGTCAATCCGACCAGTTCGTTGCCGCCTTACTCGAAACCGTCTTATGTTAAAAATTATATTTCAGAGACATTGTCTATTTGAAGATAAAGCGGCTTTGTTAAGAGACATACCATTGCGCGGCGTGCTTCGCTACGCACAATTACAAGGAATTAACATGAGTAAAAATATTGCCAAACTTAGCTTACGCTGATTTTGATTACTGACGCCAAATTTTAACATCAGTAAACCTCAGAAAGGGACCGTTTGATTGCACTATGGCGGTTAAATTTATGTTTCTTTGGTGCCAACTGGCACATCCGTTTTACGGCGTAAATAATTTACCTTCTGAGTGCTATGGATGGCTAGTATAAATTATTATAAGCCGTTTAATAGTATTACTTGGGATATGATGTATAAACATTTTACTGAGGTAACGTGAGTAAAATAAGGAAGGCCAATGTAGTGTTCATAGCTTTTTCATTTTTTGCGCTTTTCTCATTTCGTTTTTCTATGCGTCTTGTACAGTTGTTTTAATTGACCGTTTTTCATATACACAATTCTCGACCTCGAACGGCGCGTTCTGCTTTCCTGCGGCGGCGTGTTAAGATTTTGTTGTGTGCTTGGAAAGTCTGAGCTTCGCGGAACCAACACTGGAATATCGTATCAGGGAGTGTGCAATATCAGTGGAGTTAGTCCAACCGTCACTACTGAAGGTCAGCGTGTTGATACTTTTATCTGACACTAATTCTTTCCTTCTGGTGCGGTAGTTTAAGACTAGTTTTCACTCCACTACATATTTGGTGACCCCTGTTTTTCTTTTTTTCCTACTGGAACTTTTTTCGCCTGCGTAATGTCGTCCAGTACCACTCCCCACATTGACTCTTCTGAAAATTTTGTTGGTTTTTCCTTACCCGCTTTTGACGTTAACAATGCACACGTCTGGTTTTTACAGTTAGAAGCTCTTTTCCGTTGCCGTAGAATCACTTCTCAAAGTTCTATGTTTTCCTACGTCGCTGCCCATCTTCCCACGCACATAGCCGCCGATGTGGTTGACCTACTCGACCCTGTTCCTACCGATTCCCCCTACGATAAGCTTAAGGCTGCTGTTTTGAAACGCCTTACAGCTTCTGATGAGAGCAGACTTCACCAACTTCTCTCCGGAGTTGAACTGGGTGATCGTTCACCTTCACAGCTTCTCCGTTATATGCGCTCTCTCGTAGGTTCCTCTAAAGTCGACGACAGTGTCTTACGTCAATTGTGGCTAAAATGTCTTCCATCCAACACTACGGCGATTCTCGCTGTATCCGCTGACGATTTGTCACTTGACAAACTAGCAGAAACGGCCGACAAAGTTCATGAGTGTTTCTTTCAACGCCCAGTTTGTCACGCTGTTGTCACCCCACCTGAGACTTCCTCGTCATCAGATCCCATTGAGTCCATTTGTCAGAGACTGTCCATACTCGAACTCGCCGTTAGGAGAGGACGTCGCCCCCGCAGTCGAAGTTTTAGATCCACTTCGAGAAGCAGAAACAGACACGCTAGGAACACTGGACAGCATATTTGCTATTATCATCGATGTTTTGGTGATGCCACCAAAAGTTGTCATCCTGATTGCTCGCATCCGAAAGCCTTCTCCAAGTCTCAACAGGGAAACCCCTCAGCCAGCCAGTAATGGCGATGACTTCGGCTGGCCGATCTTCTAGTCGCCTGCTTTTTGTCCGTGATTCCACAACCAACCTTTCATTCTTGGTTGACACTGGAGCCGAGGTCAGCGTTCTGCCTCGTGGAATGGAAAAACGCTACCTCATTCCCACAGGACCTACTCTCCAGGCGGCTAATAACACGAGAATCCAGACCTACGGTCAGAAATTGCTTACTCTCGATCTTGGTCTTCGACGAACATTTTCTTTCGTTTTCCTGATCGCAGATGTACAACGCCCAATTATCGGTGTCGATTTCCTCACCCAATTTGGTCTTATTGTCGACTTACGTAACAGGGAACTTCGTGACTGTATCACCTTCCTCACCACTCCGGGCAGAGCCACTTCGAGCAGCTCGATCGGACTTCGCATGACTCCACCTGCTAACACGTGTTCACCGAGTTACTCCAACAGTTCCCCGCGTTGTATCTGCCGTCCAATAATTGTCCTGCACCTAAACATGAGATTGTGCACCACATCGTTACTCGTGGACCACCGGTCACTTCTTTACCTCGCTGACTACCACCCGATAAACTCGCCAACGCCAAAGCCGAGTTTGAGCACATGCTCCGTCTCGGTATCGTCCGGTAATTACGTTCCCCTCTCTTGTTTGGCCTTTCTTTTGGTCCATATCGCATCGGTTCGATGGCGGTATAGGTGCCTCTAACCTCAGCGCAACTTACTGGCCCCCGTTTGATTCTCTTTGCTACTGTGGCACGCATCGTTAAACCTATTGGACTGCTCCGGCCTCTCAGGCTCCAAATGCCTATAGGTCTCAAGCCAAGGCCTCTCTTCTTTTGAGGATCTGCTGCCATCGATTAAGGTTATCAATAGTATAAGTAACGGCCTCATGATTCTCGTCTCCGTCCGATCATTATCTGTACGCTTGGTCCCCTACCTAAATCGAAAGCTCATGTCCTAGATTAATCTTGCCTCTCGGCTCCACTATCATTCTTCTCAGCTCACAAGTATCGTCTCCCTCTCTTGTTTGGCCTCTCTTTTGGTCCATATCGCATCGGTTCAGTGACGGTATAGGTACCTCTAACGCCAGCGCAACTTACTAGCCCCGTTTGATTCTCTTGCTACTGTGACACTCATTATTAAACCTACTGGACTTGTCCGGCCTCTCAGGCTCCTAATACCCATCGGTCTCAAAACAAGGCCTCTCTCATTCGAGCATCGGCTGCCGTCGGCAAATGTTCTCATTTGTATAATTAACTGCCTCATGTACTCGCCTCCGTCTGGTACATTACCTGCATGCTTTGTCCTTCTACCGAAATGAAAATTTCAGGT
The DNA here is from genome assembly GCA_944474145.2 of Dicrocoelium dendriticum. Classification (NCBI taxonomy): domain Eukaryota; kingdom Metazoa; phylum Platyhelminthes; class Trematoda; order Plagiorchiida; family Dicrocoeliidae; genus Dicrocoelium; species Dicrocoelium dendriticum. The sequence goes on from CALYDF020006420.1 coordinate 10,487, forward strand.
CCCTGGTTGGGTTTTGCCTCTCGGCTCCACTCTCATGCTTCTCATGCTTCTCAGCTCACAATTACGTCCCCTTTCTTGTTTGGCCTCTTCTCTGGTCCATATCACATCGGTTCAATGGTGGTTTAGGTTCCCATAGCTTCAGCACAACATACTAGGCCACATTTGATTCGCTTTCCTACTGCGCCCCGCATCCTTAAACCTCCTAAACCACACCGACCTCAGGCTCCAAATGCATCGATTAAAGTTCTCATTGGCATAAGATACAGCCTCATGATACTGGCCTCCGTCTGGTACATAACTTGTATGCTTGGTCCCCTGCAAAATTGAAACTTCAGGTCTCTGATTGACTTTTGCCTCTCGGATCCACCATCATGAATCTCAGCTCATAATTACGTTCCCCTATCTAGTTTAGCCTCTCTTTTGGTCCATATCGCATCGGTTCAATGACGCTATAGGTATCACTAGCGTCTGCGCAACATCCTAGGCTTCCCTTGATTCCTTTTGCTAATGTGGTACTCATTTTTAAACCTTTTCGACTAGTCCGGCCTCTCAGGCCCCAAATGCCCATAGGCAGCAAACCAAGGCCTCTCTTCTTTTGAGGATCGGCTGCCACCGATTATGGTCTCATTGGTATAATTAAGTGCTTTGTGTGTTCGCCTCCGTTTGATACATTATCTGCAGGGTTGATCGTTCTACGGAAATTGCAATCTCAAGTCCCTGGTTGAGGTTTTCCTCTCGGCTCCATTCTCATTCTTCTCAGCACACAATTACGTCCCTTTCTCTTGGTTTGTCTCTCTTTTGGTCTATATCGCAATAGTTTAATGGCGGTATAGTTATCACTAGCGTCAGCACAACATCCCGTGTCTCTTTTGGTTATCTTTCTTTCTGTGCCGCTCATTCCAAAACATTTTGACCAAGTCAGCCCTCTGCGGCTCCAAATGCCTATAGGTCTCAAAACCAAGGCCTCTCTATTTTCGAGCACCGGCTGTCATCAACTTAAGTTCTCATTGGTATAAGTTACAACCTTATGATACACTTCTTTGTCTGAATCATTATCTCTATGCTTGGTAAAGCCTACCGAAATCCAAATTTCCAGTCTCTGATTGAGTTTGGCTCTCGACACCACTATCATGCATCTCAGCTCACATTAACGTTTTCCTCTCTTGTTTGGCGTCTACTCTTAAATAAATAAATAAAAACTTTATACTTGACTATGCGGAGGCGACGCCCATGAGGCATGATTAAGATATGATACAACTGTACAACATTTTATGGCAACCGTGTCACCAGTGATCAGTAGAAATTGTCATATGTCCATGATAAACTCAAATATAATATATAGCTTGTTCTCATTTTCAACGAGACACACCAACTCAGGCATGATCAGGTTTAAAAAACAGATGTGTATCACGACGATACATCGGGTTCAATCGTGTGTAGTTGAAACGGTGTCGGGAAGAGTTGGTATGTGAGTCTAGTCGACTTGCCAGTATGTAGTTGTGGGCTATGACTTTATTCAGTGCGGAGTCACATCCACCACGCCGCAGTGTTAGTAAACAAACATATGTGGCCTTTCATAGGGAGAACGCTTGCCAAGGCGAAAACCCATCACGTCCTGCAACACTGCCGCAAAGCATTTTGAACATTTATGTTAAACTGGCAAAGCCGCTTTACGACTGGTTTTACCTTCAGTTTCTCGCAGAGTAATGGCTTCTAATTTCCTCTGTTAGTTGGACGGGTATTTTGATCTGGGTCGCCATAATTTTTGAGGTCGGTGGAGGGGAGGGACATCGCGATTTTTCTTCTTGTTGTATGTCCAGGTGAGCAAAAGGTTCAATTTTTCCGCTGTCCAGATTTTTCAGATGTATAATGTATGGGAGTATGAGGATATGTCCAGTTCTCCATACTGGACAAGGGTTATGGTGATTGTAGTTCGGTCCTTTCGGAGTTCTACCATGTTCCATGTAAGTCCTTGTGGTTGGTTACGTCATTCTTGGGCGAAACCTGTTCCTCAGTCCAATCCCAGGTCTCCAAGATGTCCCGGACCTCAGAGAAAAGGGAAAGTGAGGGACAACCGAGAGAAGACCGCAAGAACAGGCATGAAGCTGAATATTGTTAATGTTTTGTGTTATAACATTTGGGCTTGGGACAAAAGCATGTACACTGTGCAACAATAATTATGCTGAAAACGTCTTTTGAGTATCCTATAGAATCATTAGCCGTATAAGTGGATTGCTATCGCCTACGTAGAGACAAGAGCGTTGTACCAGTAAGTAAAGTACGAAGCATCCGGTTAATATGAGCAAATAATTGCTTGGGGATAGAGCAAAGAGAGTTAGAATATTGGTAGTGATTGTCAGGTGCAGTCACAGCACGTAGTTAGCGTACTCCGAGAGGGAGCGCGGAATAAGCGAAAATAAATAGGTTGCCGCGAGAGAGTCCTAAAGATCAATTGGTGGCAGGGCAGCGGAAGGATTGGATGCAGATATTCTAAAGGAATAAAGGTTATTGAGATACGGAGTGGCTCCTAACAAGCACTGGATCATCGCATATGCATGGGGCCAATGGCCATTAGCTACTTCTGAAGAGAGATGCCGAATTTACGACGACCGACAGATGGTGGCGCTAGGAGAGACTCAGTCGCCAGATGTAGCCATTCCAATCAGACGCTTGGTCACTAGTGTATGCCTATAGGGTCGCTGAGTGTATCAACAGGCCAGTGAAGGTAAGTGATAGGTCAATAGACCAGCTGAGCTGTGACGCAAACAATCCGAGAGAATGAACATTGTAAGAGGGAGCGAGCTCCGGATATCCGCAAAGTTAAATGGAAGCTATGGCGACTAGCTGCTGCTAAGCAGAGATAGTGGCTCTAGAAAAGAGT
>CALYDF020006421.1:0-13431 GCA_944474145.2 Dicrocoelium dendriticum
TCGATCAACCGTTGAATATTTTCATTAACACTCGAGCACATTACACGTAATGCGTCTGGTGGAAAATGAGGGTTTAGACCTATTCGTCAATACTGGCTCCCCAATTGACCACCTCCTTTAAAAAGAACCCATCTCCTGCCGTGATCACTGAGTCCGACTTCATCAAGAAGGCTGTGCATTCCATCTCAGCGGGCGATAAGTGGAAGATCGGTGGGGGTATTGCGTCAGTATTCATCTTGTTGATATACACAATTCGTATGGCTATAGTAACTGTTTGGTGTGCACTTAGAAAACACAGCATAAGTTATCACCCTAGCACTGGCGGACGCAGTGCGATGAGCGCACCACTGTGCTCTGCATCGAAGGCCTTTTCATCTGATGGCCACACTATCCATCGGGTGTAGGACTGGCTCAGGCGGCTTTCGGTGTAACCATTTGGTGCGCTGACCTTTTCCCTTGTGGTTTATGCCTGGTCTCCTCTTCAGGGAGTACTGGTGACCGTCCCGGTGACTCCCAGTTTCGCTAGAGGTAATCCAGTAACATTTGGGGTAAAGTACGTAGACCTCATTGACAAGTCCTATTTGTTTGACATAACAGGAGAACTAAGCGCAGGGAGGCAACCATAGAGCCGACTTGACCAAACAACAATCGGGTAAAATTAGTGTAGGCTGCTCAAGTGGAGGCTGTATACCTCTGGCCGATCAATAAGAACATCCACATTATACCAAGATTCCTGTGAACATTCGAGTTATTGGATTCGACCTTAAAGTTCACACGAAACGCTGCTTGACCATTGATAGTTTTAGCCTATGCAGCACGGTTCCATCACAAAGCTGAACAACATGACGAAGCCAGAATGGGCGAAGTTGCTTAACCGACAGCTGCCTGATTTAAAATACGCTTTCCAGTATGCCACCATCAATTCATTGGACTTGCCTTGTCCCTGCTCGCTTAGGTCTTCGACTATTCTGCTTATCCCTACTTGTTGATGTGTACTGGAGCCCCACTTGTGCCACTTGAGATGGCCCAGGCAAATTATTCCGTGTTCAACATTTGCATAAACCTCTGTTGCTCAGAATGTGCAGATCGGCCTCACGTGGCATTCGCTCTGGAGGGGGTTAAACTTGAGTTTGGCGGTCTCCTAAACGTGGTAGGCAGATTGACAGTGGATCATCATTCACGACTGGTCGATGGACAGTCGGACAGAACTGTGGTAACTCCGGGGAAATTATAATGGTGCGTAAATGTCAATAACGTAGTGCGAACTACATAAATTAAATTAAGTCAAGTTTGATTCAAGCAAAGCCACATTGACACACTAATAATAAAAGCTAGAAGTGTACGTCGAGTTCGTGAGACCCTCAGGTGTACTTTGTGATCTGGATCTGACGATCATCAGCTTCTTGGAAGCGTATTTTGAGAAATAAGGCGCTCCAACTAGTCGCATTATTTACTTTCGTTGCTATACAAGTCATCCCCGAAGTTTGTGTTCCTAAAAGCCAAAAGTACACTGTTAACATAGCAGCTATGTTTCTAAATCGAACCACAATTAACAATAGTTTTATAACCAGCCTGGAAACATGTTGGAAGCTGCCTCATATGTTACGTCCTCAGTTCTCCTTGGGCAAAAGCCTTAAAGTCTAACTGTTTATATGCTTCTTTTGTGCCATACAGGACCGAACGACCTATCTACTGCAACAGTTGAACGAAACCGATGACGAAGACAATTTGCCAAAGTCAAGCGAACGCATCGATTACCTCATCCGGATCCCTAAAGGAGACCATTTCTACAAATTCTATGTGTATGCAGCTGAGGTGGATAGAAATCCAGCGATTTCGCTTCCTTTGGTTTATACCTATCTTTTAGAGGCCCCGCAAAGGTTGATGGCCGCTGAGGCACCCTATATTGGAGTTCAATACGGACCTTTTCCTCAAAAGTTGGAGCAACAGCAGCGTACGAATGGGAAATAACCTTGCCTTGACCGCCAACCGACGAACTACGGCTTGTAATTGGCTGTGTCCTTACGGTCGCTATTTTCTTTGCTTTTTAGGCGTAAGCAGGCGCCATTTAGATGTCCTAAATGAGATGATATTTTTACTTCTTTCTCTTGCACCATCACAACTATTCACCTTATGCAGAAATAACACTTCTTTGCTTTAAATTAGTCGTCAATTTTCCTCCAATTTGGTTGACTTCGACCACCTCGTGTTTGGTGGTGAGTACTATCATCGATGTGATCGACCACCTCATTGGTGCTTGTGCACCAGGAGTCCTGATGCCACACAGCTTTGTTTGCTTTTCGCTCCTACCGTGGGTTTTTGGAACTGCATGCTATCTGCCCCCATGCTGGCACCATAGCTTTTGTCCGTGTACACTGTCATCAGCTTCATGTGTGAATCCTTGCGTTCTCCGAGTTTGCGCAACTGCTTCTCTACCTGATAAATTTATTCACCGTTCCTCACTGCTACCCTCACTCAGCTAGCAAGTTTTATTCTGAAATCTTTCCAAGAGCATGCATCGCTTATCCTACGGTGTACGGTAAACATCAAGTCACTCCCATCGGTGTTCTCCAAGTACTGTCAGACAATGCACACGGCTTCTGTATTTTGAATAAATGTATGTTACTAACGGTGAACAAGTAATCAGAGAGATTCACTCTCTTCCCCGATATCTTATCCCCAAAATCCAAAACATCTTTCAATTAAGTGATTAAAATGCATCATCAAAATCCTTCCGTATTATTCTCTTAAATAACGCAGCCAGCTTGTAAAGCAGGTAGTCGTTCACATGCCCGGGGAAGCACTAGACTGCAGTTTCAGCCTGTTGGGCATCATCACTAGTGCGCATCCATTGGATCCATCAGGATTCGAAGCCACGACCACCAGCGGCTTGAACCGCCAGTCAACAGCTTATTCCACTGGGCCGCGGGGGACAACTCGGACCGTCATGATTTACAAGCTAAATGCGATATAGCGCGTCCTATCCTTCAATGCCATGAAAGTTACGAACGTTGCAGAGGACAAGGTTGGCCCCGAAAGACACGAGGTCCACTAACAGTAGCTATGTACGACACAGCATTTAGAAACTGTCAGGGCGGATATTTTCTGATGTACTCATGAGTAGGGGATTTTGATATAATTAATTAAGGTTTTTCGCAGGTCGCTGGGTTCAATGTACCGTCGTCCCCCATCCTCATCAGACGCTGTACTATCTCGAACGATGTGGCATATTTTGTTATATACACATGGGTTCGCGCATTGACACCTTAAGTAGCAAACTAGTTGGCGGTAAGTGTATCTCAGAACTTTGGCCTTCATTATCATGTTGGCAGGGAGGGTTTGGAGGACACCGAAAGCACTGCGCCACATTGCTAGGTATAATATCAGTTGTTTCATCAAAGCAGTTTCTTCCACCATATTTTTGGTTAACGAATCAATGGAGGTAGATTATTGCTAACCACTTGGCATGGATTCTGAGCCCAGAAAGTGAACTAGATTGGGTTGAACAACTCCAGAATCAGTTAGCTTACTACCAAATAGTAAGCATGTGCTTAATTTTCTCACCAGATACGTTCTAACAGTAAACGAACAGCAAACCATACAAAAAGACGATGAGGTTTACAAGTTCGACAAGAGTAGAGCGTCAAATGCTGTCCGATCTTCAACTCATCACGTCATTGGATACTGTAAACTTCCGGTGAACTTTGCCAATATTTTCCCTGTCTAAATTAAGGTGAGAGCACCAGAGAACTAGTAGTAAATGTTTCAGCAGAAAACAATACTCTAGAGTATAGAGCATAGTGAATATCACCTTCTTAATGTATCTGGATGTAATTTATCCACGAAGCCTTAATGTTGGTTTTGGATCGGACGACCAGTTTGAAAAGTTACATCGACTCGAAATCAAAACAACCGCGTGTTGAGCAGGTAAGCTTAAATCCATAAGCGAAGCCTGCGTTCACGTAAGCAGTAGGGAAAGCACACGCCCCGTTTTAGACAGCTTCCTCTAAAGTCTCCAGTTAACTAGTGGTAGTCTCTTAATTACACTGTAAACAACCCTACTAACGCTTAATAAACTAGATTTACGTCTTCTGTATGTATACTAGCCGTGAACGAAGTGGAACTGACCAATAGAAGATACTTGAGGTGCCATGAATAGAAGTGACTACTAAACACAGGTTCGAAATCGCTTAAAATGATGCGGCTGGTGTAAATGCACAATGCGTTGACTTAACCCTCGTGGAGCACGTTGACAGAAGACCAAGATCAGCTTCTGGATACAATGGATGTTTTGGATGTAGTAAGAATAATAAACAATTTCCAGGTGTTTCACGGTCCGCCCCTGGTACTCCTTTGGTAACGATGAGCCGGGCGTTTTGAGGCATCAGCTGCTCCACTAAAGCGATCCTCACCTCGAGTGGGCTAGCGCATTAGTTCCTCTTATCCAGGACTACTTTCGACCAAACAAAACCAGTCATCCGTTTTCTATCTACCACGACGAGACTATTAGCCATGGCAAGTGAACCGTAACAGATTGAATTTCTAGTTGGAGTGAACGGCCCATGCCAAGATCACTGCGGTGACCACTCAGGCAAACCACTAAAATTTAGGTGAAGTGAAGCGTGAAACTCCGGCCGCTTCCGTATCATCCGCCCAAGAGGGAGCACTGAGACCACCTTACTTGATTGCAACGTGCAGACTTCTTTGACTGAAAAAAGGCTTTTTGAACTTGATCACAAATGAGTCACAGTTGAACTTCGCACACTGTGATTGCCACAATAGCGCGGGCCTTTTCCGAATAAAGTAGAACCGGCTACCACGCAAGTCGCAAGTCGCAAATTGTGTGAAGTAGGAACGATTGGCAAGCGATCAGAATGCCGTCTCCGAATAGTCTAGTTATGCCGTACCATTCTTAAAGCACAACGGAACAGATTTGTACACGACATTTAACTGGTCCGTGACTAAACGTTCGCTCCATTATGTATTCCATATCAGTAGGTGGTTCAGGAAAGCCTGCAGAAATTCACGTCAGCAACAGACTTATTATCCTTAATTTCGTGCAAAGTCAACTCACCAATTTAATAGGCTCATTTTGAAGACTAAGCGGCTATGACTACCACCCAGCAAAAATACCGCTCACTCTCAGTCAGAATACCTACTCTTGACTAGTAGGTGGCGACCTTGATGGGACGCAGCATAAAATGATGTTTGATGTATGAATAATGTTTTGTTCATAAGGAATACCATTGCAGAGGATACTTGGATCACCCCAAAATTTCAACACAAGAGCATACGCTGTGCTTATCAGCCGAATCTTTCAAAGCCGGAAGATTGGTTAGCTTCATTGTTGAATCTATAACGTTGTTTGCATGGAAGTCAGGGGATCACGGGTTACGCCGCTTGTTCGGTTACATACTCGTTTCGTGTTACTTACAATGAGTCATGTGCATATAACGGAAAAACACACGACAATCACTTGTGCGTAGGCCCAACAGAGAAGCTTCCTAGCGCCCACTTCAATCGTACTTCTATCATAGTTTTTCTTCTTTGCGAGCTGGACGAAGCTGAAATAAAAATGGTCCGTCTCGACCGGCCCCAGGTATCAAGCCGACGCGCATGTCTCAACGTCATGAAAAGCTTCGCTTCACCTCAGCAAACACCTAAATTGCGTATACGCCAGGTAACTGTTCGGAGCATGTATGAAGCCCAAAGCTCTTCACTTTCTCAAGCCCAGTTGCAGACTGTTAGAGGCCACGGATAGTACATTTAATGTAACCATTTTGCCTGCTAACACAGTGTAATTACTGCATGATTGGGTATCCCATCTTAGCATGATATTTCTTACTCACGTACGTCTACCGTGCGACTGAGAGAATATGCTTGTGCTACAATGGCTGGCCGCTTTTCCATTCACAAATGTTGTGGTAGAATATAGCGTGAACAAAGCAAAATTATATTTGGCGTCCTCAACATGATCATTCAAATTGGTATCATAAATACATCCTTGTGCAAATTAATGGAAACAAACTACGATTGGGTCTCTTTTTCTATGAATATCATGTTTTTATACATGAAAGCTGCACTTTTTGCATTTATTTTTTATGTTATTTTGGGAATGGATATTTCATCATTGTTTGTGAATCAGACGATGTAATAACTGCGCATGTCTAGTCGTTACATCACCCAAGATTGCGTCATACTTTTTATGGTTAGTAAGGTTTTTGTTTCAACTTCTTTTTTTTGTGATTCAGTCATTGTTTGAAATGGACGTGACTCCCAGAAGGCGCATGAAGATCGTGACCTTGCACGAACACACAGATAAGATCTACAGGGACATAGCAAGAATAGTTGGTGTCAGTCCGGCAACCGTCAGCCGTGTGTTCAAAAAGAAAAAGGAAACGGGATGCATTTCGCCAAAACGCAAAGAGAAATGTGGTCCTAAGAGGAAAGCCCCTGCCAATGATGATGCTTACCTAATACGGGAAAGTGTTAAAGATCCTCGAAAGACTAGTGACGCATTAAAACGTGATTTAGGCGAGAAAGGAATAGAAATCAGTTCTTCAACGGTTCGCAGGCGACTCCTGGAAGTTGGTCGGAAAGCCAGACGGCCTGTGAAAAAAAAACTTCTGACAAAAGTAATGAAAGTTAAGCGTTACAAATGGGGACTAAAATACAAAAACTGGACAAAAGAAGATTGGAGAAAAGTCCTAATCAGCGATGGAAGCCATTTCTATGTTCATGGTCAGAGAAGTCAGTATGTTCGGAGGTCAGAGGGAGAAAAGGTTCGTGATTCCCACATTGACCACTTTGTGAAACACCCACAAAAGCAGATGTTTTGGGGGTGCTTTAGTTATTACGGCGTCGGCGCCTTGCATCCAGTCCAGGGCATGATGCGCTCTCCACAATATATAGAAGTTCTCCAAAGAAGAGCTGTTCCAGAACTAAAAAGGACATTTCCTGACGGATCTGGCGTATTTCAACATCTTAGGTCCCTGTAACAAACTTGAATTAAAGCTTGAATAAGTTGCTCCTTCGTCGTACAGTCCATGCCAGGAAGGCGTTGCTTGCAAATGGACCACATATTTTCAATGGGGTTTAAATCTGGTGAATTCCCAAGCCAGTCCAAGATTGTTATTTGATTAGTATTGAAACAAGTCTTGACCATTTTTGATGTGTGGCACGGGGCCAGATCTTGTTGAAGAACTGATTTCTATTCCTTTCTCGCCTAAATCACGTTTTAATGCGTCACTAGTCTTTCGAGGATCTTTAACACTTTCCCGTATTAGGTAAGCATCATCATTGGCAGGGGCTTTCCTCTTAGGACCACATTTCTCTTTGCGTTTTGGCGAAATGCATCCCGTTTCCTTTTTCTTTTTGAACACACGGCTGACGGTTGCCGGACTGACACCAACTATTCTTGCTATGTCCCTGTAGATCTTATCGGTGTGTTCGTGCAAGGTCACGATCTTCATGCGCCTTCTGGGAGTCACGTCCATTTCAAACAATGACTGAATCACAAAAAAAAGAAGTTGAAACAAAAACCTTACTAACCATAAAAAGTATGACGCAATCTTGGGTGATGTAACGACTAGACATGCGCAGTTATTACATCGTCTGATTCACAAACAATGATGAAATATCCATTCCCAAAATAACATAAAAAATAAATGCAAAAAGTGCAGCTTTCATGTATAAAAACATGATATTCATAGAAAAAGAGACCCAATCGCAGTTTGTTTCAATTAATATGCACAAGGATGTAGTTTCATCTACCTTGATGGGGTGCCGTTCGGGCATGCAACTCGCATGAACTCGAGAGCACGCTTCTTATTTCTCCCCTATAGCCACGATGCATCTCAATTCTAGCAGTAACTCCTACTATGATTTGGAGTCGGCCCTGCTTCTTATAGGTTCAAAAAGAATGCGCATGGAATTGTGTTCAAAGCCTAAGGCATGTACTGCGATGCCATTGTCACCATTAACGAAAAGGCAAGTAAGCGGTGTGGAATGATGTCTGAATTCCGTTTGGTATTCACCATTATCGTTTGTGCAATACGTTACCGCAGCTAGGAATGATTCACTTTTTGACACGCCGATATTGTGTCGCTGAAAAGCGGTTCCCCGGAATGCAATAACCGCACGTTCTTGCCGATGGACACCCTATAGATTGGTGCACTTGTTCCCTTCTACAACAACTCTACTTGGCCGGTAAATGCACTGTGCACAACTCATTTCCAAATTCCCAAAAAGCATTGTTACAGCTGCCAGATCCATGTTTGGTTAGACTTGTAACCTGTAGTGTCTGCTAAAGCGCACTTAGGTCATCCAGGGCATAATCGTCTACTGTTTAAAATGAAAGCGTCTGCAGTACACCGTTAGGTTCCTGGTTCCACTATCAGTATTGATCATCACTACTCACAAAGCCCAAAAGAGGAAGAATTCAACTGTTGGGAATGAGGGTCCATAGAAACCGATCCTCGGATGTGGCTGCCATAGTCGGGATTTTCTCTCAGGGGAATCTTAATTCAAACGCATAATACAACCGAACACACACACCCTTCACTTAGGAGATAGTGTACATGTGCCAATTTAAATGTACTTACCTTCGCAACGACGTGTGATAACGTCGGTGAGCATTGTAACTCATCGAATCAATGCTTCGATCGAGTTAAGTAAGTAGGTCCGATTAGATGACTTCAAGCATCGAGTGATCTGGTGTGTGTGGTACTGCGGAAATCGAGTACCCATAAACCAACCAAGTGGAACTAGTGCGAAGCATCTGGGCCAAACTCCCTCAAACACTACTTAACGGAACATCAGTAGTCTTATGAGCCAGCCACCAAATGATTCGTAACTAAGCGGATGGAGTCTTGCGCATGGAGCATAACGCCATCCTCTGCGCTTTAAAAACGTTCATGGTGGTGCAGCGTGAGCCTTACCAAACTGAAGCTAGGTACTGCGGTGGCTTCATTGGATGATAATGATGAATGTGAAACCGCATGAGAGAATTCGGAGGTCCAAGACGTCACCGATCCAAGGAAGTGTGCGCTACTGACGACTCCAAAGGGACGGAAACTACCATTCAATATTTCCCCGGCTGTGTATGTTATGTGACCAAGTGAAATAGCGCGGACTATTTTGCAGGTTGCAGAAAACCTGCCTTGATTCAGCAGCAGATATGATAACCGGAGCACAAAGTACCGCGGGGCAGATTTATATCACGATTGTTTCAGGACAGCCACGAACCTCTACACCACTTCCTTGCAGGGTGAATATACACATTCAATCGTGTCACTGTTTCATGCAAATTTTGCGTGATCACTCAGAATGTTTGAACATTAAAGAATTAGCTTTTCTGTTCAACCCTTGTGCGTAAACTTTTTCCTACATCTCTTTTTATAGCTCGTGTATTACTCAATCAATGTATACCAGCTTTTACATTGGCAAAGGTAATTCATGTTTATGTGATATTCCATAAACCTTTTTCATACATGCAAGCGTACCGTAGCAATTGACCATTTTCTGGCACAGCGGGTGTTTGGGCACGTTGTAACATTGATGCTAGAATTTAGCAGCTGATATCATCTTATTTAAGTAAACTAAACTAGTTACTTTTAAGAGCTAGAATAAAGTTCATGTTTTTGCAAACTAATCATGCAAATATAGAGTTCTCTTTATTTTCAAAAGAAGGAATTGTGATTGTGACAAGCGTTGCCCGTCGTGATCTGATAGCTAAGAGGGTAGAGGCCGCAACCAATATCTCATTGGTCCCGGGTTCGAGGCCTGCTATATCGACCTGATGAGATAAAATGTGTTCGGGAGGCGTCATGGTGTGCAGTGTTTTCGTGCGGGCAGCACCCCATTTCCATCTATTTCGGCTACGATCCCAGTGATCGCATTGGGTAAGGTTCACTACAATGTTGTTCGTGGTCTATTTTGAGATTGCGCCTTGCAATCCATGCACACAACGCGTACCCCATAATGACCCTCCAACCATACTTGTGAGAAATTGTATAACAAAGGTAGTTTTAATAAGCAGAATTAGTTGCGTAAATATTCACTTACTTGTATTTTAAGACAGCGAGCACGGTGATGAATTATAATAGAAATACTTATAGAGCAACATCGGATGAAGCAGTTTGAAGAAACTGCTCTTAAAGTCGACCAAGGTAATTGGGGAAGCAAGATCCCATCAACTCTGTCATGTCAGTCTGTTGAGATTCATAAACAAAAGAGCAGGTGGAGAATTGTTTACCTGCGGATATAGTAAGCATACACAGCGTGACGTCATCTTGGCGAATTATAACGCGGAAAGCTCGGAACACCATTTTGGTCTGACATGTCACGACGCGAGGATGCTGGCCTACCACTGATCACTGAAGCTTGGCATTACAAAACCAGAATCGTGAGATATAAACTACTGTGTCGGATAGGACTGGTTACTAGGCTTCCGCAAGGGACACAGTTCATTTTTGAGAACAGCTGAAAATGTCAGCCTGTCTACAGTCGTGGGATTCAATCGCTTTACTGTAAATTATTCTTGGGGAAAATTCTGAGCACCTTACCTCAAGTGGTCTATTCTCCGGACAGGATTTATAACGTCGAATAGACCAGCATAACCACAGGGCAAAAGCAAAAACCGTGTCGTTGCCAAAAATGAAACAAGATCTGTGGGCAGGGTTGTGACGTCTGCAAAGAGCACGCTGATCGCTTTTGTCTATGCTGTTAATGCAGTGACTAATTCAGTACTGTCAATGTTTATTTTTCCGCGGAGCCTTTCTCAGATGCTCAGGAACAGCAAACGGATCAGGATGGATGAAGGAGGAAACTTTTCTTGAAAATGTTCAGTGATTTAATAAGTCTGCTCACCCATCGCTTCTGCCTGTGATCGCCAAAGTCATGGAAGCGGTGATAGCAGATGCGTTAATGGGATACTTGGAAAACTACGGCATAATTGCGCCAGAACAGCATGGGTTTCGTCAACATCGTTCATGTACGACGAATCTGCTGTTAGCTCGTGACAACTGGACCGAGATTGTCGATGAGGGAACAGGAGTCGATGTTGCATTCTTGGACTTTTCGAAAGCCTTCGATCGCCTGGATCATCGAATCCTGCTCATTAAACTCCAACAGTACGGTATCGGAGAGCCGTTGTTAGGATGGATCGGTAACGTTCACTCTGAACGGCAGTTAGTAGTTAGAGTTCGATCATCCTTTTCCGATCCGATTCGAGTGGGATGCGGCGTACCGCAGGGTTCGGTACTTGGGCCTCGTTTGTTCCTGCTTTTCATTAACGATCTAGTAAGAGTTATTAAGTCGAAATTCTTACTCTTCGCGGACGACCTCAAGGTTTGGCGGGCGATAAAACGATCGGACGACCAGGAAGTCCTACAGCGTGACTTGAATGAGGCCTGGAATTGGTCGGTGAGAAACGCCCTGCCGTTTAATGTGGACAAATGTCGCGTTGTTCATATCCGCCATCGACAAGTCCACGTCTACAAGCTTGGGGCACACGATCTGAAGACCACCACTCAGGAACGCGACTTGGGTGTGCTGGTACAGGAAGACCTCGGGTGTTCCAAACAGTCAGATTCCGCTTCTAAAAGGGGCAACCAGCACGTTGGACTCCTGCGAAGAGCATTCGGAATTTTGGATCCATCCATCTTCTCTTTGATGCTGAATGCCTACGTGCGTCCTCACGTCGAATATGCAATCCAGGCCTGGCAACCCTGGCTAAAACGTGACCTTGCAGCGCTTGAGACCCCACAGCGTCGAGCAACGAAAATCGTCAAGGGCTTGCGCCACACTCCTTACCAGGAACGACTGGAGATACTCCGAGTGTTCAGCGGACGGTACCGGCGACTTCGTGGAGACCTCATACTAGTGTACCAGATATTGAGCGATCCCAGTCACGTATGCCGCCACCTCTTGAAGCTCAGCCCGAACACTAACCTTCGCGGTAACAGTTTAAAGCTGAGCCAACAGTACAGTCGTCTAGACTGTCGGCGAACCTATTTCTCCCTCCGGGTCTGCGGGCCCTGGAACGCCCTTCCAAACTCAGTTGTTTGTGCCCCCACATTAGATACGTTTAAAAAACGATTGGACGTCGCACTGAGCCCCCTGCGCTTTGTTTTATGAACGAAAACGCTTGTATATATTTAGGCTGACCAGCCTCTTTGGATTTATACCCCAAATTCACGGTCGTAAATCTGTGCGAACCAGTGAGTACTCCATTTTGATTTGCTACCATCACCAACTATAACTATTTCTTAGCCAGTTTTGCGTCCTACCACTTTATCCCCCTAAAACTGTTATACTTCTACCTTTTATCTCACTGACACTCCTTACTTCAACCACTTATGTGGTTTGCCAATTTGTCAGTATTTCTATTGCCAACCTGCGGGACTCGTTAAGTGTATGCTTTTTTACCCGTCATATACCATTGTTCCATTGTTCCATTGTTCCATCTCCCGAAACTCCTATACCCCTAACTATACACCCAAGTTGCACATGTGTATGTTCCATCAATTGATCTGCGTAAAGTCAATAACAGCGGTGTAAAGATGTTAGTAGTAAAATGTTATATTTATCGGTCACAGTGGTGATTCTGATTAAACTCTGGGATAAGTGGTGTTTTTGTTAGGAGATCAGGCACCACATCGTTGCACTCATCTGTTAGTAACTGGGAATGACATTCTGTTTTATTTCCATAGGTAACAAGATCCACCCCTCTGCTTCATGTTTGTGGTATGACATACTCCGGGCACTGGTACAACGCGCCCTGGTGCCGGAATGCATAGTTACGGAGAGGTAACATCATTAACAGCTAATTTACCATATGCAGATTCCAGATATCAAGAATCCTGACTACCGTCAATCGTTCGGTTGTCCACATAGTTTGTGCATGAATTGTCTAGAGAATAACCAATAAATAACTGTGATTCAATTAGACGTAACAGTTTAGTACTTTTTGCCCCGGATTACCCTAAATACACCCTGTTGATTTTGCACAAACAATTTTACCAGACGAGGGGAGTAACAATGAGCATAAAAGACCGAAGCAGGAAGCAAAAGTAGGGTTTCCATTACTCCACTTCACATTTACAAGGGTTGGGTTGCAAACAGGTTTCTCTGTTCCCATAGAGCCGTTTGTCGTTTTAGACTGATATCTGAGTCAGGTTAATCGATAGCGTAACTAGAGATGCCCAAATAAGGGTTGAGTAGAACATGACCAAATGTCTAAGCCCCGTCAACCTGCACGCGGTCCATCGTAACCGGTACAAATGGGATTTATTTCGAATAAAGGCATCCTGGTTGCAAACTTCTCCGCAGCTAGGCGGCCTGGCAGAGGTGATAGTGAGGGTTGATTTTGCGACTAAAAGTTTCTAAGTGTTACGGTGAAGATTATCTAGTCATGACTGAGTTGGGAAT